>CM074721.1:11527377-11553608 GCA_037306005.1 Rhinophrynus dorsalis
TCTATCTATCTATCTATCTATCTATCTATCTATCTATCTATATCTATCTCATATCTATCTATCTATCTATCTATCTCATATCTATCTATCTCATATCTATCTATCTATCTATATCTATCTATCTATCTATCTATCTATCTATCTATATCTATCTATCTATCTATCTATCTATCTATCTATCTATCTCATATCTATCTATATCTATCTATCTATCTATATCTATCTCATATCTATCTATCTATCTATATCTATCTATCTATCTATCTATCTATCTTTGTCTATCTATCTATCTATCTATCTCATATCTATCTATCTATCTATCTATCTATCTATCTCATATCTATCTATCTATCTCATATCTATCTATCTATCTATCTATCTATCTATCTATCTATCTCCTATCTATCTATCTATCTATCTATCTATCTATCTATCTATTTGTCTATCTATCTATCTATCTATCTGTCTATCTATCTCATATCTATCTATCTATCTATCTATCTATCTATCTATCTCATATCTATCTATATCTATCTATCTATCTATCTCATATCTATCTATCTGTCTCATATCTATCTATCTATCTATCTATCTATCTCATATCTATCTATCTATCTATCTATCTATCTATCTATCTATCTATCTATCTCATATCTATCTATATCTATCTATCTATCTATCTATCTATCTCATATCTATCTATCTATCTATCTATCTATCTATCTATCTATCTATCATCTATCTCATATCTATCTATCTATCTATCTATCTATCTATCTATCTCATATCTATCTATCTATCTATCTATCTCATATCTATCTATCTATCTATCTATCTATCTATCTATCTATCTATCTCATATCTATCTATCTATCTATCTATCTATCTATCTCATATCTATCTATCTATCTATCTATCTCATATCTATCTATCTATCTCATATCTATCTATATCTATCTATCTCATATCTATCTATCTATCTATCTATCTATCTCATATCTATCTATCTATCTATCTCCTATCTATCTATCTATCTATCTATCTATCTATCTATCTATTTGTCTATCTATCTATCTATCTATCTATCTATCTATCTCATATCTATCTATCTATCTATCTCATATCTATCTATCTATCTATCTATCTCATATCTATCTATCTCATATCTATCTATATCTATCTATCTATCTCATATCTATCTATCTATCTATCTATCTATCTATCTATCTCATATCTATCTATCTATCTATCTATCTATCTATCTCCTATCTATCTATCTATCTATCTATCTATCTATCTATTTGTCTATCTATCTATCTATCTATCTATCTCATATCTATCTATCTATCTATCTATCTATCTATCTATTTGTCTATCTATCTATCTATCTATCTCATATCTATCTATCTATCTATCTATCTATCTATCTATCTATCTCATATCTATCTATCTATCTATCTATCTATCTATCTATCTCATATCTATCTATATCTATCTATCTATCTCATATCTATCTATCTATCTATCTATCTATCTATCTATCTCATATCTATCTATCTATCTATCTATCTATCTATCTATTTGTCTATCTATCTATCTATCTCATATCTATCTATCTATCTATCTATCTCATATCTATCTATCTATCTCATATCTATCTATCTATCTATCTATCTATCTATCTATCTATCTCCTATCTATCTATCTATCTATCTATCTATCTATCTATCTATCTATTTGTCTATCTATCTATCTATCTATCTGTCTATCTATCTCATATCTATCTATCTATCTATCTATCTATCTCATATCTATCTATATCTATCTATCTATCTATCTCATATCTATCTATCTGTCTCATATCTATCTATCTATCTATCTATCTATCTCATATCTATCTATCTATCTATCTATCTATCTATCTATCTATCTATCTCATATCTATCTATATCTATCTATCTATCTATCTCATATCTATCTATCTATCTATCTATCTATCTATCTATCTATCTATCTATCTCATATCTATCTATCTATCTATCTATCTATCTCATATCTATCTCATATCTATCTATCTATCTATCTATCTATCTATCTATCTATCTAATATCTATCTAATATCTATCTATATCTATCTATCTATCTCATATCTATCTCATATCTATCTATCTATCTATCTATCTATCTATCTATCTATCTATCTATCTAATATCTATCTATATCTATCTATCTATCTCATATCTATCTATCTATCTATCTATCTATCTATCTATCTCATATCTATCTATCTATCTATCTATCTATCTCATATCTATCTATATCTATCTATCTATCTCATATCTATCTATCTATCTATCTATCTCATATCTATCTATCTATCTATCTATCTCATATCTATCTATATCTATCTATCTATCTATCTATCTAATATCTATCTATATCTATCTATCTATCTATCTATCTATCTATCTATCTATCTATCTAATATCTATCTATATCTATCTATCTATCTATCTATCTATCTATCTCATATCTATCTATATCTATCTATCTATCTATCTATCTATCTATCTATCTATCTATCTATATCTATCTCATATCTATCTATCTATCTATCTCATATCTATCTATCTCATATCTATCTATCTATCTATCTATATCTATCTATCTATCTATCTATCTATCTATCTATCTATCTATATCTATCTATCTATCTATCTATCTATCTATCTCATATCTATCTATATCTATCTATCTATCTATATCTATCTCATATCTATCTATCTATCTATCTATCTATATCTATCTATCTATCTATCTATCTATCTATCTCATATCTATCTATATCTATCTATCTATCTATCTATCTCATATCTACCTATCTATCTATCTATCTATCTATCTCATATCTATCTATCTATCTCGTATCTGTCTATCTATCTATCTCATATCTATCTATCTATCTATCTATCTATCTATCTATCTATCTCATATCTATCTATCTATCTATCTATCTATCTATCTATCTCATATCTATCTATCTATTTATCTATCTATCTATCTATCTCATATCTATCTATCTATCTATCTATCTATCCCATATCTATCTATCTATCTATCTCATATCTATCTATCTATCTATATATCTCATATCTATCTGTCTATCTATCTATCTATCTATCTATCTATCTATCTAATATCTATCTATCTATCTATCTCATATCTATCTATCTATCTATCTATCTATCTATCTATCTATCTCATATCTATCTGTCTATCTATCTATCTATCTATCTCATATCTATCTATCTATCTATCTATCTATCTATCTCATATCTATCTATCTATCTATCTCATATCTATCTATCTATCTATCTCATATCTATCTATCTATCTATCTATCTATCTATCTATCTATCTCATATCTATCTATCTATCTATCTCATATCTATCTATCTATCTCATATCTATCTATCTATTTATCTAATCTATCTATCTATCTATCTATCTCATATCTATCTATCTATCTCATATCTATCTATCTATCTATCTATCTATCTATCTATCTATCTATCTATCCCATATCTATCTATCTCATATCTATCTATCTATCTATATATCTCATATCTATCTGTCTATCTATCTATCTATCTATCTATCTATCTCATATCTATCTATCTATCTCATATCTATCTATCTATCTATCTATCTATCTATCTCATATCTATCTGTCTATCTATCTATCTATCTATCTATCTATCTCATATCTATCTATCTATCTATCTCATATCTATCTATCTATCTATCTATCTATCTATCTATCTATCTATCTCATATCTATCTGTCTATCTATCTATCTATCTATCTATCTCATATCTATCTATCTATCTATCTCATATCTATCTATCTATCTCGTATCTGTCTATCTATCTATCTCATATCTATCTATCTATCTATCTATCTCATATCTATCTATCTATCTATCTATCTCATATCTATCTATCTATTTATCTATCTATCTATCTCATATCTATCTATCTATCTATCTATCTATCTATCTATCTATCTATCTATCCCATATCTATCTATCTATCTCATATCTATCTATCTATCTATCTATATATCTCATATCTATCTGTCTATCTATCTATCTATCTATCTATCTATCTATCTATCTCATATCTATCTATCTATCTCATATCTATCTATCTATCTATCTATCTATCTATCTATCTCATATCTATCTGTCTATCTATCTATCTATCTATCTATCTATCTATCTATCTCATATCTATCTATCTATCTATCTATCTATCTCATATCTATCTATCTATCTCATATCTATCTATCTATCTATCTATCTATCTCATATCTATCTATCTATCTATCTATCTATCTATCTATCTATCTCATATCTATCTATCTATCTATCTATCTCATATCTATCTATCTATTTATCTAATCTATCTATCTATCTATCTATCTATCTATCTATCTATCTATCTCATATCTATCTATCTATCTCATATCTATCTATCTATCTATCTATCTATCTATCTATCTCATATCTATCTATCTATCTCATATCTATCTATCTATCTATATATCTCATATCTATCTATCTATCTATCTATCTATCTATCTCATATCTATCTATCTATCTCATATCTATCTATCTATCTATCTATCTATCTATCTATCTATCTCATATCTATCTGTCTATCTATCTATCTCATATCTATCTATCTATCTATCTATCTCATATCTATCTGTCTATCTATCTATCTATCTATCTATCTCATATCTATCTATCTATCTATCTATCTATCTATCTCATATCTATCTATCTATCTATCTATCTATCTATCTATCTCATATCTATCTGTCTATCTATCTATCTATCTATCTATCTCATATCTATCTATCTATCTATCTATCTATCTATCTCATATCTATCTATCTATATATCTATCTATCTATCTATCTATCTATCTCATATCTATCTATCTATCTCATATCTATCTATCTATCTATCTATCTATCTATCTCATATCTATCTGTCTATCTATCTATCTATCTATCTATCTATCTATCTCATATCTATCTATCTATCTATCTATCTATCTATCTCATATCTATCTATCTATCTCATATCTATCTATCTATCTATCTATCTATCTCATATCTATCTGTCTATCTATCTATCTATCTATCTATCTATCTCATATCTATCTATCTATCTATCTATCTATCCCATATCTATCTATCTATCTATCTATCTATCTCATATCTATCTATCTATCTATCTATCTATCTATCTATCTGTCTCATATCTATCTATCTATCTATCTATCTATCTATCTATCTCATATCTATCTATCTATCTATCTATCTATCTATCTATCTCATATCTATCTATCTATCTATCTGTCTCATATCTATCTATCTATCTATCTATCTATCTATATCTATCTATCTATCTATCTATCTATCTATCTATCTATCTATATCTATCTATCTATCTCATATCTATCTATCTATCTATCTATCTATCTATCTATCTATCTATCCCATATCTATCTATCTCATATCTATCTATCTATCTATATATCTATCTATCTATCTATCTATCTCATATCTATCTATCTCATATCTATCTATCTACTATCTATCTATCTATCTATCTATCTCATATCTATCTATCTATCTATCTATCTATCTATCTATCTGTCTCATATCTATCTATTTATCTATCTATATCTATCTATCTATCTATCTATCTATCTATCTATCTCATATCTATCTATCTATCTATCTATCTATCTATCTATCTATCTATCCCATATCTATCTATCTCATATCTATCTATCTATCTATCTATCTATCTATCTATCTCATATCTATCTATCTCATATCTATCTATCTATCTATCTATCTATCTATCTATCTATGTATCTCATATCTATCTATCTATCTATCTATCTATCTATCTCATATCTATCTATCTATCTATCTATCTATCTATCTATCTCATATCTATCTATCTATCTATATATCTATCTATCTATCTCATATCTATCTATCTCATATCTATCTATCTACTATCTATCTATCTATCTATCTATCTATCTATCTATCTATCTATGTATCTCATATCTATCTCATATCTATCTATCTATCTATCTATCTATCTATCTATCTATCTATCTCATATCTGTGTATCTATCTATATCATATCTATCTATCTATCTATCTATCTATCTATCTATCTATCTATCTATCTATCTATCTCTCATATCTATCTATCTATCTATCTATCTATCTATCTATCTATCTTATATCTATCTATCTATCTATCTATCTATCTATCTATATATCTATATATCTATCTATCTATCTAGCTTCTATCTATATATCTATATATCTATATGTAATTATTATTATTATTATTACAGCAAACTCACATAACATAAACTTTTTTTAAAGGGGTTGTAATACTTAAAATGTAAAAATACAATTGCTGTAAGGTTTATCCTCCTGAGTAAAACACGGGACCTCCCACTGTTGAGAGTGTTTTATTCAAAACTTATTACAGCTGAAACTTGCATTTTTTTAGGTGCAGTATCACAGTGGCCTGTAATGTTACAGTGGCACTGTTGTTATGGACAGCTCTGGTCAGTAGACCATAAATCTCCGTAGGGTGGTGTAGCCACAGCGCTACTGTACAATTTCAGGCCACTGTGATATTGCATCAAAAAAAAAATCCACGTTTGAGTTGTAATAACTTTTTAATAAAATACCTCTTACCGGTGGGAGTTCCCTTGCTTTAGTTAGGGGGATAATCCATAGAATATATTTTTTTTTTTTACATTTGGACAAAGCAATGCGTTGCTTACCCCTCTGTCACTCAAAGGGTTAATGAATTACTGACACTTTATATAAATATAATTATTAGAACATGCTCTTATTTTTTTATGTGTTCCTGACATTTTATGTAGGTGTAATAATTATAATATTCTATTTTTATGCGTGTGCTCATAACAACATGCACTTGGTTTATACAATACTAGTTGAAGAGCCCGTTACACAGGCCACAGTGCCACTGGCAGCCTGTCGCGGGGCAGTCATGCGCAGTAGAGACTGCCCACGCTGCGGCCGATACAGAGCTGGACGCTCCGAAGGAGTATCCAGCTCTGTATCAGCCTCGCCGCGGGCAGTCTCTACTGCTCATGACTAGGTCGTTACACAGAGGGCCGGTGCAAGGATTTTTGTATACACAGACGAAGGTGCATTTTGATGCCCCCCCTCGACCCAGACACAATCCCCTGCCCCCCCTTGACCTTGCCACAATCACCTGCCCCTGCCCACAAATTCACCTCCACACTCTCCCCAACTCCACATTGCCCCTTCCACAATGCTCCCTTCATCTCCACAATGCCCCTTCCACAATGCTCCCTTCATCTCCACAATGCCCCTTCCACAATGCTCCCTTCATTTCCACAATGCTCCCTTCATTTCCACAATGCTCCCTTCATCTCCACAATGCCCCTTCCACAATGATCCCTTCATCTCCACAATGCCCCTTCCACAATGCTCCCTTCATTTCCACAATGCTCCCTTCATTTCCACAATGCTCCCTTCATCTCCACAATGCCCCTTCCACAATGCTCCCTTCATCTCCACAATGCCCCTTCCACAATGCTCCCTTCATTTCCACAATGCTCCCTTCATTTCCACAATGCTCCCTTCATCTCCACAATGCCCCTTCCACAATGCTCCCTTCATCTCCACAATGCCCCTTCCACAATGCTCCCTTCATTTCCACAATGCTCCCTTCATCTCCACAATGCCCCTTCCACAATGCTCCCTTCATCTCCACAATGCCCCCCTTCATCTCCACAATGCCCCTTCCATAATGCCCCTTCATCTCCACATTGCCCCTTCCACAATGCTCCCTTCATCTCCACATTGCCCCTTCCACAATGCCCCTTCTTCTCCACATTGCCCCTTCCACAATGCTTCCTTCATTTCCACAATGCTCCCTTCATCTCCACAATGCCCCTTCCACAATGCTCCCTTCATCTCCACAATGCTCCCTTCATCTCCACAATGTCCCTTCCACAATGCTCCCTTCATCTCCACAATGCCCCTTCCACAATGCTCCCTTCATCTCCACAATGCCCCCCTTCATCTCCACATTGCCCCTTCCATAATGCCCCTTCATCTCCACATTGCCCCTTCCACAATGCTCCCTTCATCTCCACATTGCCCCTTCCACAATGCCCCTTCATCTCCACATTGCCCCTTCCACAATGCTTCCTTCATTTCCACAATGCTCCCTTCATCTCCACAATGCCCCTTCCACAATGCTCCCTTCATCTCCACAATGCTCCCGTCATCTCCACAATGTCCCTTCCATAATGCCCCTTCATCTCCACATTGCCCCTTCCACTATGCTCCCTTCATCTCCACAATGCCCCTTCCACAATGCTTCCTTCATTTCCACAATGCTCCCTTCATCTCCACAATGCCCCCCTTCATCTCCACAATGCCCCTTCCATAATGCCCCTTCATCTCCACATTGCCCCTTCCACAATGCTCCCTTCATCTTCACAATGCCCCTTCCACAATGCTCCCTTCATCTCCACAATGCCCCCTTCATCTCCACAATGCCCCTTCCACAATGCTCCCTTCATCTCCACAATGCCCCTTCCATAATGCCCCTTCATCTCCACATTGCCCCTTCCATAATGCCCCTTCATCTCCACAATGCCCCTTCCATAATGCCCCTTCATCTCCACATTGCCCCTTCATCCCCTACCTTGAGTCCCTGGTGGTCTAGCAGCGTGCCATAACTTAGAGCTCTGTGTCTCCTTCAGCACAGAGCTGAAGCTCCCGCGCGCTGCTCTCAGTAATGCAGAGCGCTGGGAGATGATGTCATCTCCCAGCGCTCTGTATTACTACAGAGCCTGGGTCGCTCTGCTTTGTGAGCTTCACATAGACGCTGCGAGGGAGCGCTTGGTAGTGTAAATCAGCGCTCCCATGCGGCAGATATATATATTAAAAAAAAAAAAAAGGAAGAAAACCCATCTTCCCTCTTTTCGGCGCCCCTCCATTGTGGCGCCCTAAGGCAGCTGCCTGTTCTGCCTTAATGGTAGCGCCAGCCCTGGTTACACACGTTTTAGCAAATTATTATATAGGATTACAGTTTATGGAGAGATATTTATTACAATAGTCTCTTCCACGTAAGAACAGCTTTTTTTGACTTACATCCATTTTATTCAAGTGTAATTATTACAACGCGCTCGTTTCTATATTTTACTGCGACTTTATGTTTATGTCATTATTACATGTTCTGTTACGTTATAACACCTTGTTTGCAGGCATATCTGACACTTTTGGATAGGCTGACCAGATCTCACCTTTAACCCGGGACACATAGGAAATAGCCATTTTGCAGTACTTCACTAAAATCAAATCAGTCCGGCAGTATGCATTTTTCCTATGCGTCCCCGGTTAAAGGTGAGGTCTGGTCAGCCTACTTTTGGCGGGATGCAGGAAACGCGCACAAGCGCTAAGTTCTGAGGGAAAATTGTTAGCGACTGCATTTACGCATGATTTTACTGAACTGCGTATTACATTTTTAAAATAATGAATTGGGGCGCACATTTTGTGTTTGTGGGCGTGGTTGTGTGGGCGCGGTTAGGATCAGTGAATCTGAGCGGAGTAGCGTATGCGTCTAATGCAGGAACTGATATTGCGAACGATATATGTCCGTGTGGTGGTGTCGCAAATGCTATATTTTGTGCGCAAATTAGGAAATTTTGATGCGTAATTCAAGATTCTTTCGGTAAACGGCTTCCTGGATTACAACTTTGGCAATTGTTATTTGTGCAGGTTAAAATCACTATTTCACGTTTAGCGTTTGTGAATGTTTCTTGCATTCCACAATTTGTATCGGTATAATGATTACAACTTGCCCTTGTGTTTATGCAATATGGACGATTATGTACGTGTAATTATTACAACATGCTCTTTCACATAACGGTTTTTATGTTTTATTGACAGCTTTAACCCCTTGGAAAGTAGAAATTTCTCCAAGGCATTGCAAAGCACAAGGGGTTAATAAAGGAGTACTTTGGCCAGGCTGTGGCCTTGCTGTTGATTGCAATTTAGTTTTTCTTCCAGGGTGGAGGTAAGTTGGATTTTCTGTGGGAATTGGTGCACATGTTATTAAGTGAGTCACACACCTGTACTTTTTTTCTCCATTATACCTGGACTTACCTGTTACTCGCTCCACAGATCTCAGTGAAAACAGGGAGGCTGGGAATGAGGTTTGTCTGGATGATTTATTTTGTGTTTTAAAGGCTGTGGGCTCTGTTTTACTGAGCCTCGTTCTTACTGTGTTTAGCGTCTCAAATTTTATATATTTATTCTGAGATATGTGTTATCTGGGAACTTTAAAAATGAGCCGACCCTCAGATCTTTGAAATATTAACCTGTAAAGTTCCTTAGAACCTAGATTTCAGGAGATATGCCCCTGTTTTCTTTAACCAGGTGGTCCTCGGGGGAACCCTTAACTAGGCTGACCAGACCTCACATTTAACCGGGGACGCATAGGAAAATGCATACTGCAGGACTGCTTTAATTTCAGTGAAGCACTTGAAAATGGCTATTTACTATGTGTCTCCAGTGAAAGGTGAGATCTGGTCAGCCTACCCTTAACCCCAGAGGGGTATGCAATGCATAGCAGTGCATTGTATACCCCTCTGGCACTCAAAGGGTTAATATGTTGTATCTGAGTTGTCATAGCCTGAACATACAGGAGAGAAGCCGTATGTATCCGTCTGGATTTCTGATAGAAATGGCAGCAATTTAAATAACCCGTTATTTGGAGCAGATTAGATAGTAGTCACCACTCTTCTCACCCTGAGAATTTGGCCCTTCACCCTGAAATTTTGGTCAAAACCTAGAGCATTCCCGGGTTCTGGTATGGAATAATCTTTGGGACATGTACACACCTGCAGAGGGGAGGAATTCTGGGGTACACCAGCAGTACCATAGGAGAATTCCCATTGATTTAAAGCAGTGCTTCGTAGTCTGGGCACTGTTGTAGTTTGGGGTGTCAGAAGTATACACTTGGGGAGCCCCTTATTGTCTATGAAGACTTTTCAAAAATGTCAATGTTGAGTTTGTTGTATATTTATGGAAAAAGCTTATATTGGAAATTCTAATTGTGATTCCAAAGAAGGAATATAATATTTGTGCTCTGTGTAACGCCCTTGACAAACGACCTACAATGTTGGGGATTTGCCCCAAAAACCTAGACCGGTGTTACAGGTGTCCTGAACAAAAAGGATTGAGAACCACTGATTTAAAGAGCTTCTTAACCCTTTGAGTGCCAGGATTTGTGTAGTCGTCACCATCAATACCCCAACGGGTTGGGGACATCTCTAACATTCATCAGCTCAACCCTTTGAGTGCCAGAAAGGTATCCAACGCCTTGCAATGCTTTAGATTTCTCCCTGGCACGCAAAGGGTTAAACTCATGAATGTTAGAGATGTCCCCAACTCATTGATGGTGACGAATACAAAAATCCCCATTCATTTAAATAGGCCTTTTTCCATAGGATTGCCAGATTGTTGCTTTAACCCTTTGAGTGCTAGATGTATTCAGTGCGTTGACTACTTTTCTGCTACTCAGAGTTAAAACTGGATACGTTAAAACTTCTGCCTGGATACATGGCACCCCTGAGGCCCGGTAGTAACCCCTGCAGCCCAGTAATCATAATCCCCTGCTGCGTGTGTTTTTGTTTTGTCCGGTTTAAAGGGATAATCTCATTTTTAACCCCTTGAATGGTAGAGAAATCTCCAGCTCACCTCTAGCATTAAAGGGATAGTAATACTTCGTTTTAACTTTATTTTATTTTGTAGGCATTAAAAAAACACGAAGAACGATATGTCTTCTCTCTCAAACCTTTATGGTTTATAAGATATTCACAAGCAAAGTTTCCCCTCCCGTCCCTTTTACCTAGTGTAAGCCATCTCTTCTCAGATGTGGAATCCAGTCCATAGACCAGACAGATAACAGAAGGGGACAATCTTCTTCCTATGAGAACAATGAAAGCCCTGCCCCCCTTGACAGGTTTTTCAGGTTTTTCCCTTATCTTAATTGAAGATTGTCCCTCTCTGCAGTCTACCTGGGCACCTCCTTCTGATCTGGCTGAACAGTGTTACATCAGTAAAAGGGGCGGGAGGGGGATACTTTGTCATTGAATTACTCTTGTACTACAACTCTGACAGAATTGAAATAACACTCTCCAAAGTCCAAATACTATGATGATTAACTAGAGCTGCTTTTATTATGAAACATTACTATCCCTTTAAGGGTCAAAAGCTTCCTTTAAATCAATGGGAACTTTAACTTGTCCCCTTACGGTGTACTCGGTTTGCTCCGGAATCACTGCCGTTCTTATTAAATTGGCGCTGGTGTTATAGAGCCTCGTTACCCTACGTTTTGCCTCTCACATGTTATATCTGTACTAGTGTAAAAGCCCGTGTACACAGGCCAAGGTCTGGATAATGTTAACCCTTTGAGTGCCAGAGGGGTACACAACGCATTGCAAACACTCAAAGGGTTAAGAGGCTGGTCCTGCTCTGCGTCCTGCCACTACCTCACTGCTCCACGCGATGCAGTCATGCGCAGTAGAGACTGTCTGACCATGTGCACTGCGCATGACTGCATCGGGACAAACACAATTTTGCCTTTTATTATATAGGATTTTGTGTGGTATAAGAAGAAATATTGGTCATTTCTGGAGTAAATCAAATGTACCATAGGGGATAAAAACATCTCAAACTTCCCATTCCTTTCAACAGATCTTTTTAAATGAATGGTAATGCTTAACCCCTTAACGCCCAATGACATGCCTGGACCATCACTGCTGTCCGGCGTTACGAACTGGTGACGGTTCTAGCGCATCATGGAATTCTGGGATGGCGGCGTGGCTGCACATCGTTAGGCAATCCCAGAATGCAACTCTGGCGGGGGGAGAGAGTGTGCCGTGGTCCTCTAGAGCACTCCACCCCAGACCATGTGGTCCTGAAGGGGTTAATATGTAAAACACATATATTGGGGTTTATCCTCTTCAGTAAACTAAGGGTTACTCCCTCTGCTGAGGTGTGCTTTTATGCAAACATTATTAAATTTCTAACTTACATTATCTCAATGGCCTGAAATTGTACAGCGGCGCTGTTGCTACACCATCCTATGGCCAGCCCTGGTCAATTGATGATAAATCTCCATAGGACAGTGTAGCAACAGCACCACTGTAACATTTCAGGCCTTTGGGATACTGCACCTAAAAAAAATTTAAAAAATAAAATTCACATTCTAACTACAATAACATTTGAATAAAACACCTCTCAGCAGTGGGAGCACACTTGCTTTACAATGCATTGGAGAGCCCTAGCATTCAAGGGGCTGAGATCTTAATTTAACCCACTGAGTGCCAGAGAGGTATACAATGCATCCTTCTTCTTTTTTTTTTTTTTTTTTTTTTTTTTTTTTTAATCCCAGAATTCCATGAGGTGGCAAGACCATCACCAGTCCTTAACGTTTGGACTGACTTGACGGTCCTGGCACATCACCGGACGTTAAGATGTTAAAATGGTTGCATTCACCGTTTGTGTGTAATATAATTTTTAAGAAATGAACCTTTATTCTAATTGGTCTCTGTGCTGGGCCAATATAACCACCCAGTTTGGTCTCCAAAAGAAATATTTAGCGTATTGTGCTGGCGATTAGATTAAAGGGGACCTGTCACCACTAAACAAGTTGCTCTTAATCGCTAGGTTATATAGCGATTATTCTGAGTATTTCACTACTTTAATTTTTAAAAACGCTAGTTGGGAGTAATATTAGGAATAAACATTAGCGTGACCCTTCTTCCAGGCTGTTAGACTGCGTTTTCTGCTTTTCAAAGGTTAATTTTCATTTAGTATACAGACAGCAACTGGAGGGTTAAAGTCTTTCATTACCTCTTAAAGGACCACAGCTGGAGAGAATTAGAAGTTTCTGTAGAATATTTTTATTTGCCAAAGATTTGACAGGTGTAAGGTTATACAGGTTACAAGATGTTTCAGTATCTCAGAGGTTAATGATGATACCTCGGTATGGCAGCAGCATGATGTTACAGCTGTTCTCTGCCCTTCAACTCTTACTCTTAAGCTTAAAGGGATAGTAATACTTTGTTTTATCTTTAATTTATTTATTTTGTAGGCATTATAAAAACATGAAGAACGATATAAGTCTTATCTCTCAAACCTTTATGGTTTGAGAGATATTCGCAAGCAAAGTTTCCCCTCCCGCCCCTTTTACCTAGTGTAAGCCATCTCTTCTCAGATGTGGAATGCAGTCCATAGACCAGACAGATAACAGAAGGGGACAATCTTCTTCCTATGAGAACAATGAAAGCCCTTCCCCCCCCCCCCCTTGACAAGTATTTCAGCTTTTTCCCTTATCTTAACCCCTTAACGACCAGCGGTCGTGAGATATTTCCGTCCCATAACGACCGCATAGGGGCACTTTGACGCGCCGGTACATGTGACCTGTCACGTGTATCGGTGCGTCACTATGGGGCTTGAAAGAGATCGCTCCGATCTTGGAGCGGTCTATTTCATGCCCTATTTTTACTTACAGCGCTCCCGGTAGAGCGCTGTAAGTAAAAAGTAAGTGACGTACCATGACCGTCATCGGTCCTTGAGTAGTTCAAGGACCGTGACGGTCCTGGTACGTCAAGGGTCCCTAAGGGGTTAATTGAAGATTGTCCCTCTCTGCAGTCTACCTGGGCACCTCCCTTCTGATCTGGCTGAACAGGGGGGGGACTTTGCTTGTGAATATCTCTCAAACCATAAAGGTTTGAGAGATAAGACTTATATCGTTCATGTTTTTTTAATGCCTACAAAATAAAATAAAGATAAAACGAAGTATTACTATCCCTTTTAAAGGCTAACTTTTATACTGTAAAAAATACTGTCATCAGCTAGAATCCATTGCATATGTTCAAACATGGATGTACCGTGAATCTTCTAATGAATATTAACCATGTGTAATGCATATATATACATTTGATTGATAGGTACAGATCCTATGCCATGAAGTCACTAGTTCATGCTGGGCCGGGGCCTGTATGCCCTTGACTATTCCCAACTTAACCTTGAGAACTAGAGTGGTATTATTGCTGACAGTATAACACAATTGATCATAATTCATTTTAGATCTAACATAGGCAGACTGCGGTTACCAGCTCTGTACCCACAGTACGTCACCTTTCCTCTGCTCCCCTCCCTCTATCCCAGTGATTCTCAACCAAGGTGACGTGGCATCTACTTGGTGTGCCCCATCGTTTCTATAAAGATTTTAATAAAATGTGATTACTGAGTTTCAGTTGTATATTTCTGGATATTTTTCTGCGCAATGTTTGTTTCTGTTATTCTGATTGTGAGACCTAAAAAACCTGTATATTTATGCATCTGTGTCCTCCATTACTTGTTGGTCAAATGACCTATAAAATGTTCGGTGTGCCCCAAAACTTCCAGACTGCATTTTAGGGGTGCCTTGACCAAAAAAAAAAGTTGAGAACCACTGCTCTATCCAGTCTCCTCCAATGACCGAGGCTTCTGTCTGTAGGCTGTAGCGATCTCGTTGGCAGAGGTCTATATCTGCCGATGAGATCGCTCCAGCTTACAGACACACCCTCTGTCATTGGAGGAGACTGGATAGGGGGAGGGGAGCAGAGGCAGAGTGACGGACTGTGGGTATAGAGCAGGTAACCGCAGTCTGTGCGGAAGTAGGGCCATCACACCATTAAGGTTACATTCTCATAGTGTTTATTGCCCAGAAAGATGTCTGGTCCAACAGAAGCAGCTTTTAATTCTCTGTAAAAACAAACTAAACTTGTCCTAAGGTTAACTTTAACCCTCTGGTACTCAAACGGTTAATACAGGAATTGTATATGCCCCGTGTGCTTCAGTTGGTTTGCTCCAGTCCTCATTAAAGCTGACCTTTCAGCTATTAATAAGTCTCCATGCATTCATTAAGCGAATGGCGACTAGCTTGGAAATCAGTCTCTTACCTTTAAAAAATACCGCATTCTAAAGGAATCCTTGCCGTTTGGGGACTGACGGGCAGGTTAGTGCGGTCTGTGCACCTGCGCCATTGGTCCCTTCCGGTTACCGTGTGGTCACTGCAGTGCTAGTCAAAGGAGACCGGGACTGACCGCGCAGGAGCTCAGACAAGATGTCTGAGCTGTACCCTGGGTTCCAGTCTCCAAACGGGAACGATTCCTTTACACTGCGATATTTTTTTTTTAAAGGTAAAACTTTGATTTCCAAGCTTGTCACCGTGCGCTTAATGAATGCATGGCGCCTTAGTAAAATCAGCCTCCGCGTTACAGCGTTTCACTTTATCTCATTGTACTTGGCTTCTCAAGTGTTAACGTATTTTGTGCACTTTGGTACATGAAGAAATATTTGGGACATAAGTCTAAAAACAAAGTAGAACAATTCTGGGTCATTCCAACTGCGCTATATTGGACAAATAGATGTTCCCGCTGATTCCAATTCATTTAAATAGGGGGTTTTAACACCATGAAAACTAGTGGTTGCTGAAGCAATGTGTTGGGGAAACCTAGCATTGAAAGGGTTAAGTTCCACTGAGAGGAGAAGGAAGGATTTTGTCCCTTATTGTGCAATCGTTTTGCCCCAGATTTGAGGCTCTGAACATTAAAATGCATTTGGCATCCCACTGGTTTTAAATGGGTTAATCTGGCCAGCTGTAACATAGGAATATTCCATGGAAGTGGAGCAGATTTACTAAGAGGGGTAATTCTCGGTTGGACCATAGAAGACAAACAAATTATCATTGATTTAAACTGGGATTGTAACCCTTTGAGTGCTATTGATCTCCAATGCATGGCTTTGTAATGTGTTGGAGACCTCTCTAGCATTCAAAGGGTTAGAATTTCTTTTTAAATCAATGTAAAGATGTATTTCTCCCTATAGTTTAATTGGCTCACCCTAGGGTGACCATGTGTCCCGGATTTTATGTGTCCCTGGCAGCCCCCTTCTGGGACAATACAAAGTCCTGGAATGAAGACTCCAGATCAGAGGTCTATACACAAGAACTGCCTGTGGTCTGATCTGACAGGAAGTGATGTCTCTGCTGGGCTACAACAAAATGGCTTCCAGACAGAGCTCTAAACACTAGTGGGAGAGCCAAGCCTTGACCCTCACATGAAGCGGGAGCTGCAGTGTAATTTAATGGGGGGAGGGGGGGAGGGGAGTCATGTCGTTCTAGGAAATGCTCTTCCCTGTATCAATCGCAGTTTGCATACAGTATTTTTGTAACATTCTCTCTTCGGTTCTTGCACTATATCCATCAGATCATGTTCTTGTTATTTATTCTTTTTTCTAATATAAAAAGGGTTCACTTTTAAAACACTGCATTGAAAAGACTGTGCGGCTACACGCCAGATTCAGCATGTCACAGTGATGAAAAGGGCGACATGAGAATCTCGCCCTGCATAATAGCACAAGATTCCCATGTCGTGTCCTTAAACAGAGGGTTAATATCCTCTTGCCATTTAAGGACATGACATGGGAATCTTGTGCCTTTAGGGTGAGATTCTCATGTCGCCCTTTTCATCACAGCATCATGCTGAATTCGGCTATTACCTGTTTAGGAGAGACAGGGTTAATAGAAAAAGTGGGAGGAAACTGGAAAAAGTACGTGTAACAAAACTGATAAAGGGATTGGAGGATCTGCGTTATAAAGAGAGACTAGCCAAACTGGGTTTGTTTACATTAGAGAAGAGATGTCTAAGGGGTGATATGATTGACCTTGAATGTATATGTAAATGGTAATCACAAAGAACTGTCTAATGAATTTACTCAGAGCTGAGCTAAGAATGAGAGGTCCTCCATTAAGACTAGAGAAAAGGTGTTCTCGACAAAAACAAAGGCATGGATTTTTTTATTTATTTTTTTTTTTTTTTTTTTTACAGTAAGGGCAGTAAAGCTATGGCATTCTTTGCCTCCATGATGCTGTGCTTGCAGATATAGTAACTGCTTTCAAAAAAGTAATGGATACTTATCGAACACAGCATAATATTGAGTTATGACAGTTGGCTTCAAAGCAGATAGGATACAGGGATTTTATATATATATATATATATATATATATATATATATATATATATATATAATACTAGCAACATGGGACGGCGTTGCCCGTCATGTTATGACCATTGGGCGCACGTGTTTGAAATGCAGACACACTGATAAACACAGACATATGCAGCATACAGGCAGACACATACCATACATCCCAAGTGTCCCTCTTTAGGAGGGACAGTACCTCTTTGAGGGCCAAATCCCTCTGTCCCTCTTTCCCACCCTGTTGTCCCTCTTTTTAGGAGGTCAGACTGTGTGCAGGGCCGGCTCCACCTATAGGCGAGGTAGGCGCCGGCCTAGGGCGCACACGTACTGGGGGCGTGGGCATGCAGCGGAGAAGAGGTGCGCCCACACACACCACGCCAGGAACCACAACACAGTCAGGTCTATGTTGCTACAGCGCTCCCTCATCTGGTCGGATCTTTAGTAATGCAGAGCGCGCTGGGAGTCATGATCTCCCGCCGCGCTCTCCATTACTGAAGAGAAGACTGCGCGGGAGATACAGGTATGTGATGGGGGGCAAGTTGGAGCTGAGGGGGCATAGTGGAGCTGAGGGGGCAAGTTGGAGCAGATGTGGGGCAAAGTGGAGATGATGGGGGCAAGTTGGAGCTGTTAGGGGAAAGCTGGAGCTGAGGGGGCATAGTGGAGCTGGTGGGGGCAAGTTGGAGATGATGGGGGCAAGTTGGAGCTGATGAGGGTCAAAGTGGAGCTGATGAGGGTCAAAGTGGAGCTGATGAGGGTCAAAGTGGAGCTGATGAGGGTCAAAGTGGAGCTGAGGGGGGGCAAGTTGGAGCTGAGGGGGGGCAAGTTGGAGCTGAGGGGGGGCAAGTTGGAGCTGAGGGGGGGCAAGTTGGAGCTGAGGGGGGGCAAGTTGGAGCTGAGGGGGGGCAAGTTGGAGCTGAGGGGGGGCAAGTTGGAGCTGAGGGGGGGCAGGTTGGAGCTGAGGGGGGGCAGGTTGGAGCTGAGGGGGGGCAGGTTGGAGCGGATGGGGGCAAGTTGGAGCGGATGGGGGCAAGTTGGAGCGGATGGGGGCAAGTTGGAGCGGATGGGGGCAAGTTGGAGCGGATGGGGGCAAGTTGGAGCGGATGGGGGCAAGTTGGAGCGGATGGGGGCAAGTTGGAGCTGGTGGGGGCAAGTTGGAGCGGATGGGGGCAAGTTGGAGCGGATGGGGGTAAGTTGGAGAGGATGGGGGGCAAAGTGGAGCTGATGGGGGTAAGTTGGAGCTGAGGGTGCAAAGTGAAGCTGAGGGTGCAAAGTGAAGCTGAGGGGGCAAGGTGAAGCTGAGGGGGCAAGGTGAAGCTGGTGGGGGCAAGTTGGAGTTGATGGGGGCGAGTTGATGGGGGCGAGTTGGAGTTGATGGGGGCGAGTTGGAGTTGATGGGGGCGAGTTGGAGTTGATGGGGGCGAGTTGGAGTTGATGGGGGCGAGTTGATGGGGGCGAGTTGGAGTTGATGGGGGCGAGTTGATGGGGGCGAGTTGGAGTTGATGGGGGCGAGTTGATGGGGGCGAGTTGATGGGGGCGAGTTGATGGGGGCGAGTTGATGGGGGCGAGTTGATGGGGGCGAGTTGATGGGGGCAAGTTGGAGTTGATGGGGGCAAGTTGGAACTGGTGGGCCAAAGTGAAGCTGATAAGGGGCAAGTTGGAGCTGGTGGGGGGCATCTCTTACAGGCATCTCCAGAACAGGGGCAGAGTGGCTCAGGGGGCAGAGAGAGGACAATCATGAAAAGAGGTTGGGTATAAGTAGGCGGGGTATAAAGGGGTGGGACACAAGGGGCGGAGCGAAATGGGCGGCAAAATTAGGTTTTGCCTAGGGTGGCAAAAATCCTTGCACCAGCCCTGACTGTGTGGTGTGTATTACTTTGCTCTACAGCAATAAAGCAATAAACTTCAGTATATGTGTGTGTATACATTAGTCTGTGCAAATTAAATACTTTGGTCTTGAACTAAATCATTTATTCAGTTACATAATTAGGCAGTAATAGGTCATGAAATAACCTAAAAATTCGTACTAATGCCCCGCCCATCAGCCACACCCCCAATAATATCACCTAAAACTAACGTGTCCCTCTTTGGCCCTGTGAAATGTTGGGAGGTATGCACATACACACAGTGAGCGGCAGAGACATGCAAAACACATGTACACACAGACACACTGGAGATGCACACATGGACACACATATGTAACAGAGATGTACACACACAGACACGCAACATATATGAGCAGAAACACATGTGCTCATGAGTTGTGTACCCCTCTGGCACTTAAAGGGTTAAGGTATAGAGAGGCATGTCAGAGTTAAATAGCAGTGGGAAGTGTGTTCATACCTGGGAACACTGACTTGTGAAGTCCCTAGAGGGGACTGATGTGGAGAGACAAATGGGGCAAGCTGGGTTAAAAGTGGGTGGGGCTTAATCACGAGTAGGGGGCGGGGCTTAACAAAAATGTGAAAAAGTGTTAGTAATAGGCTGGGGAAGGAGGAGAAGTGGGAGGGGAATGCAAGTTTACAGTGTGAGGGTTTTAACACACTCCATGAGGGTAAAACTTGATACAGAACCCTGTGGCAGTCAGTGGGTTAAGTGTGTACCTGATTGCTGTCTGTCCTGTGTCTTGCATGGCAAATGGTGACAGTGAAGAAGTAATTCAGCAATGAGGGCCTACCTTAACACTTTGAGTGCCATTTTGTTCCCCTGGTGATGCAGCACCGTTCAGTGGCTTTACTACAGGTCCTGCTGAGGCCACTGGGAGTCAAGGTGAGTGACTGTGTGTCAGCCATCTTTCTTTCTGGCTTTGTGTGTGTATATGGGTGTTTGGTGTTGTGTGAGTGGGGCATGAGTGTGTAATACCTGTGAACTTTTACTTGTGAGTCCCTCATGTGGTGCTGATGTGGAGAGAGCAATGGGGCAATCTGGGTTAAAAGGGGGCGGGGCTTAATCGCGAGTAGGGGCGGGGCTTAACATAAATATGGAAAAGCGTTAGTAATAGGCTGGGGAAGGAGGAGAAGTGGGAGAGAAATGCAAGTTTACAGTGTGAGGGGTTTGAACACACTCCCTGAGGGGTAAAACTTGATACACAACCCTGTGGCAGTCAGTGGGTTAAGTGTGAATCTGATGGCTGTCTGTCCTGTGTCTTGCATGGCAAATGATGACAGTGAAGAAATAATTGAGCAATGAGGGCCTACCTTAACCCTTTGAGTGCAATTTTGTTTCTCTGGTGCTGCAGTACAGGTCCTGCTGAGGCCTCTGGGAGTCAGGGTGAGTGACTGTGTGTATCAGCCATATGTATTTCTGGCTTTGTGTGTATATGTGGTGCTGTGTGTGTGAGTGGGGGCATGTCTGTTTGGTGCTGTGTAAGTGGGGCATGTGTGTGTGTGTGTGTGTGGTGCTGTGTGAGTGGGGCATGTGTGTGTGGTGGTCTGTGTGTGTTTGTGTGGTGCTGTGTGAGTGGGGCATGTGTGTTTGTCTGTGGTGTAGAAGCAAGTGGCGGCCATATTGTTTTTTTCTGACTTTGATAGTGGTGGGCGGGCTGCATAGTGGGGGCGGGCCAACTCCCTGCATGATTGAATCACCCAATAGGAGTAGTAACTCCTGCTTTATGCCTCCCCTGGGTGTGTTTTGGCAGGCACAAAGTCTTCTTTTATATATATATATATAGATATTATTAAATACTCTTCGTTCTTAACTGGTGTGGCGGATACTCGTACTTGGCCTGAGTAGCTCCGCCAAACTGTGCTTCCTTAGACCAGGAACGACTCTCAGGAATTCCAACAGCCAGAAACCAGGATCATAGCTCCATTCACCCGGTCACTAAACGACTCCGTGTAGGGTGAACGCACTCTGGATCCAGCCATTTCCCCAAGCGCCAGACAACACCAGTGTAGGGGTAACACAAGAACTGCTTTATTGTAGAACACACAGGGTTTATATACACACATAACAAGTGATCCACACATATTAAAACACAATAGGATACAGGTGACTGCAAACCACATATGAGAAGGCAATGGGGGCGGTGGTGGAGGGGCACATAATACAAAGAGGAACAATACACAAGTTATATAATGGGAGCCTCAACAGGGATAATAAACGCCTGTAAACAGCAAAAGGCATTTCAACATAATCACATCAACTACGCAGTTAAATGACCAAACCAGACAAGAGCATAATAACACAATATCCTATTCCTGTGACGGCTCCCATAGCCGGACAGTCTGTACAAGTCTGCATTGGGCAGACCAGACTGGGATTTCTGATAAAGGCGCTTCCCATGAATGGAGCCCATCAGAGGCGTAACTAGAAATCACTGGGCCCTGGGGCGAAAATTGCCATGGGCCCCCCACAACCCCACACCTCTCCTGTAGATCATTGCCCCAATCTGTATATTACTGCCCCCCGTGCCCTCTCCTGTACATATCTCTGCCCCCATGCCTTCTCCTGTATATCACTGACCCCCGTGCCCCCTCTTGTATATTACTGCCCCCTCCTGTATACATCACTGCCCAATGTCCTCCCCTGTGCCCCCTCTTGTATATCACTGCCCATGCCCCATGTCCTCTCCTGTATATCACTGCCCCATGTCCTCTCCTGTATATCACTGACCCCCATGTCCTCTCCTGTATATCACTGACCCCCATGCCCCCTCTTGTATATTACTGCCCCCTCCTGTATACATCACTGCCCCATGTCCTCTCCTGTATATCACTGACCCCCATGTCCTCTCCTGTATATCACTGACCCCCATGTCCTCTCCTGTATATCACTGACCCCCATGCCCCCTCTTGTATATTACTGCCCCCTCCTGTATACATCACTGCCCCATGTCCTCTCCTGTATATCACTGACCCCCATGTCCTCTCCTGTATATCACTGACCCCCATGCCCCCTCTTGTATATTACTGCCCCCTCCTGTATACATCACTGCCCCATGTCCTCTCCTGTATATCACTGACCCCCATGCCCCCTCTTGTATATCACTGCCCCCTCCTGTATACATCACTGCCCCATGTCCTCTCCTGTATATCACTGACCCCCATGCCCCCTCTTGTTTATCACTGCCCCCTCCTGTATACATCACTGCCCCATGTCCTCTCCTGTGCCCCCTCTTGTATATCACTGCCCCCTCCTGTATACATCACTGCCCCCATGTCCTCCCCTGTATATCACTGACCCCTGTGCCCCCTCTTGTATATCACTGCCCCCTCCTGTATACATCACTGCCCCAATGTCCTCTCCTGTATATCACTGACCCCCATGCCTTCTCCTGTATATCACTGACCCCCATGCCTTCTCCTGTATATCACTGACCCCTGTGCCCCCTCTTGTATATCACTGCCCCCTCCTGTATACATCACTGCCCCAATGTCCTCTCCTGTATATCACTGACCCCCATGCCTTCTCCTGTATATCACTGACCCCCATGCCTTCTCCTGTATATCACTGACCCCCATGCCTTCTCCTGTATATCACTGACCCCCATGCCTTCTCCTGTATATCACTGACCCCCATGTCCTCTCCTGTATATCACTGACCCCCATGCCTTCTCCTGTATATCACTGACCCCCATGCCTTCTCCTGTATATCACTGACCCCCATGCCTTCTCCTGTATATCACTGACCCCCATGTCTTCTCCTGTATATCACTGACCCCCATGCCTTCTCCTGTATATCACTGACCCCCATGCCTTCTCCTGTATATCACTGACCCCCATGCCTTCTCCTGTATATCACTGACCCCCATGCCTTCTCCTGTATATCACTGACCCCCATGTCCTCTCCTGTATATCACTGACCCCCATGTCCTCTCCTGTATATCACTGACCCCCATGTCCTCTCCTGTATATCACTGACCCCCATGCCTTCTCCTGTATATCACTGACCCCCATGTCCTCTCCTGTATATCACTGACCCCCATGCCCCCTCTTGTATACAGGAGGGGGCAGTAATATACATTATTGCCCTAAGCCCTCTCCCATACATCACTGCCCCCATGCCCTCTCCCATACATCACTGCCCCCATGCCCTCTCCCATACATCACTGCCCCCATGCCCTCTCCCATACATCACTGCCCCCAAGCCCTCTCCCATACATCACTGCCCCCAAGCCCTCTCCCATACATCACTGCCCCCAAGCCCTCTCCCATACATCACTGCCCCCAAGCCCTCTCCCATACATCACTGCCCCCAAGCCCTCTCCCATACATCACTGCCCCCAAGCCCTCTCCCATACATCACTGCCCCCAAGCCCTCTCCCATACATCACTGCCCCCAAGCCCTCTCCCATACATCACTGCCCCCAAGCCCTCTCCCATACATCACTGCCCCCAAGCCCTCTCCCATACATCACTGCCCCCAAGCCCTCTCACCTAATAAATAAGCTTGGCTACCTCTTTGGTAAATGATCTGGTGATTATTCTGCTTGCCAGGTTCTTCAGCAGATATTAGGACAGACAGGTCTTAAATAATTGAAAGGGGTCAGCAAAATATTACTGAGTAACCTGGCACTCAAGGGGTTATCAGAGCCCTGTCTCCTATAGGATGTCTTCACTCCATATGCACACTGCCTTGTTACCTGCATCCATTCATCACAGCGCCCCCTCTGGCTGGAGACCCACAGAGCAGACAATAGGATGAACGCTAAACAGGGATCTGATAACCCTTTGAGTGCCAGGTCACTCAATATTTTGCTGACCCTTATCAATCATAAGACTTGTCTGCCCCAATATCTCAGGAGGATCCCGTCTTAAGATCCTGGCAAGCAGAATAATCAACGGATCATTTTAAAAACAGGTAGCCAAGCATATTTATTATTGGGCTCAGTCAGGCTGCATTGCTGGGGTTGACTGGGCAGCTGGGCCGCCTGCAGTGACGGGCGCAGTTGCGACCGTGGCAGTTACTCCACTGGAGCCCACAGTCTGCAGGGAGGAGGCTGGCCCCCAGGGCACGGAGGCTTCTGTGACAGCTGGAAATGGTTTCAATGTCTGTTTGCTTTCCTCAGGATCAGCAGGGGTGTTTTTTATTGGTTAGGCTGGACTTGATGGACACGTCGTGTGTGTTGTTTTTTTTTTTTTTTTTTTTTTTTGTTTTTTTTAAAAAAAGCCTCATCAACTGTTACTATGTAGGTGTGCGCTTCTATCTGAAACCAGATCTAAATCCAGCCCAACTTACTACATTTGTTATATGGGGCCAGGCATGTGCACACACAGACACCAAGGGGGCTTGAGCACCTGCCCTTTTTGTACAAAGTGCCCTCGTGCCCTTTTTTTTAAATATATATTTTGAATAAATAATTATGAGAAGTGCCCTTTTTTTCATTTGAGCCCCTGCCCCCAAAATGTCTGTGTACGTCCCTGTATGGGGCCCATATGAACCAACAACATTTTAAGAACCCAAGTCCCCTATTAGGATCCTCACCTGGTTGCAGCCTTCCGTTTCCTTCCATGCTATTAGTGGGGAAAAGCGCACGTCTGTATTGTGGCCTCCCTCCCTCCCGGCCATTTACAGAATAAACTGGTTTCTTTCTGTGAAACTGGGCTGTTGGGAACTCAAGTGAGTACTCCTGAATCAGGAGACCCCTGGGGAAATCCATGTACACCCATGCATTAAAATGCCCCTGATATGCACAAAGAAAGTCAAGCAAAGCAATTGCATCCAAGTCTGGATTCATATCCAGGTGCCCTTAGCTCCACCCATGGCCACACCCCAATTCTATTCATGGCCCCACCCACAGTTCCATCCACTGCTTCCTGAATCAGAAGATACAATTGACCTCTAACAAGCAAGTACAAAGAAAAGCTTCAACTGCTTGGTGCTAGAGATTTCAACACATTGGTGATCTCTCTAGCATCCAAGGAGTTAAATAGCCTGTAAAGGGATATATAAACTGGTGCAGGGATATTGGTTGCTTTGGCCACACCACAGCTGAGGCACCACCCCTCAAAATTCAGAGCTGTAGGCATTTGCCTACTCGGCCTATTGGGAAATCTATCCCTTCCTGCATCACA
>CM074721.1:11553808-11683808 GCA_037306005.1 Rhinophrynus dorsalis
TCCTATTGGGAAATCTATCCCTTCCTGCATCACAGGAAACAGGCTTGGTTAACCCTTTGCGTATCAGTTACCCAAGATATTGCATTCAAATGGTTAATATTTTCTTGTTTCACACATCTAATAACTTGTATATTTTTTTTTCTTTTTGTCCTAGATTAATCCTTTTTTAACTAAGCAATCCCAGGAAAAAAATGTCTGAAGCCGGATCAGCGTCCAAACGTCACAATCCAGTCGACAGCATTTGCCGGAAGATCAAGACCATCCAGATGAGGGATCAAGATTCCAATCCCAACCTGCAGATCCCTAAATTCCAGTCTCGGAACTTTGATAGTCCCCAGTCCAACACCAAGAAGAACCTGGAGGAGATGCTAAAGAACAGGACTGTGAAGAACAACGATAAGGACCTGGTCAGTTTTAGTCCCAACAGCAGCAATGCGTTTTCTCCAAGTCTACAACTCGCATCTCCCTGTCACCGACAGGTAGCGGAGTGCGACTCTCCACTGGGAAACGCCACGTATTCCCTCAATCTGATGCTGAAAGACAGGAACCGGAAGATTTGGTCGTCCTGCAGGGCACAAAGCTGTTCCACCCCAGTCGTGCACCCCGGAGACCTTCAGTTTAAGTTTTGCCACTCTGCCGTGCCCAATTCCAGCATTGTGCTCGAAGAGAGGCCAGTTCCTTCTACCCCCGGATTTTATTTCGCAGATCGGAAATCTGAGCCAATCACTCTCCAGTCTCCTGTGGTCAAGAGGCTGTCACTGAGTGAAACAGGAGGTATGTTCATAGGTGGACACTAGGGTATATATACCCATAAAATCTCAGGTATAATACGCACCTGTGTATGATACGCAGGTGTATATAATGCCCAAGGCTTTAGGGGAACACAAGTGTCTGTGTATAATACATGCTCTTGTTTTCCCTTATTGTGAGCACCAAAAAATTGGTTTGTCTGCTTCCCTCCCTCCCACCTCGATATGCTCCCATCTCCCCCTTCTCACCCCTCCAGAGTCATCCGGAATATCTGCATAAAGGGCAGCACGCTTGCATTTGACATTCTCTTCCTGCACATCCCTGTGAGGACCTGTGATAATGCAAGATAAGGGTTGTGACCATTGTGGATCTTACTGTAGTTTCAGTGCACAGAAGAACTACCTTTATCTTGTATACTTTAAGCCAAAAGCTAGTAATAAGCAAATCATGCGTAACTCCCTTATTCCCATCTCTCAAACCATTATGGTTTGAGAGATGTAAGAAAGTCCTCCGCTCCCTCCCCTTTCTGCCTGATGAGCTGTAAAGCTGTCAGAGGCAGAATCCGGTCGACCGACTTACAGCGTCTCTTCAGGAGCGCTGACATCTGGATATCTAACTATAATTACTTCATCGGTATGGTCTACAATGTGTGCTTGCAAGCCAGGCACACGTTTCAGACCATACCGATGAAGTAATTATACCGAGATATGGAGATGACAGTGCTCCTGAAGAGCCGCCGTCTGGTCCGGGAAGCAGGATCTCATGACGTCCGCTGTACAGTGGACGCATGAGAGAGGGGAGGGAGCGGAGGTCTTTCTTAAGTCTCTCAA
Organism: Rhinophrynus dorsalis; assembly: GCA_037306005.1. Lineage (NCBI taxonomy): Eukaryota > Metazoa > Chordata > Amphibia > Anura > Rhinophrynidae > Rhinophrynus > Rhinophrynus dorsalis. Next base: position 11,555,389 of record CM074721.1, read on the forward strand.
ACCAGAATGGTTTGAGAGATGGGAATAAGGGAGTTAAGTATGATTTGCCTATTACTAGCTTTTGGATTAAAGTTTACCGGGGATGGTACTATCCCTTTAACACAGGTCCTCACAAGGGGGTCTGGGAAGCAACTGTCAAATGGAAGCATGCCGTCCACTGCACAGATATCCCAGATGCTTTCGGAGGGGGCGAGGAGAAGGTGGGAGCATATAACTGAGAAGGGAAGGAGAAATATATATAATACAATTTTATTTTATTTTATTTTTTTTGTGTGTATATGTATAATATGCACTACCCCACTTCACTTAAAGTAAAAAAGAACTAAATTATGAGTATTATACATGAGATTTTACAGTACTTGGCATTATTGGCACGGCTTTTAAAACAAATTTAAAAACAAATCAAAAGTCCCGTGCGTTTGTATGTGTTTAAGTAAACAGAGAATGTTTTATAATGGAAGTGTGTTATGAAGAGACACTGCAGAAGACGTCCTAAACAGGAGTAGTCATTATCAGTGTTATCCACCACTTTGCAACCTAATGCATGGCGTACGTGTTTGGTGCGAACAGGGTTAAAAAAAAAAAAAATTGTGGATTTACCTCTAGGACTCTTCTCCCCTGACGTCTAGGGGAGTCCAGTTTTTAATGACTGGATTGTTGAATTTTCAGTGTTTAACCTTTTCAGCTCTAAAAGAGGTGTACAACGCATTGCAAAGCCCAGTGTTACGCAACTCTCCAGCAGTGACCGTGTAGTGTGTGTCTGTTGTATGCACACGTCTATACCTTATTGTAACTAGAAACTGCTAATGGCAGGAAAATAGTGACCATAACATGAAAAACATATTAATTTCCATCGTCAAATTCTAATTGGATCATTTCCCCTATATATTAACCATTTGAGTGCCAGAGTGGTACGCAACGCATTGCAGAGCAAAGGTTAAAATGATTGGACTTAAAGGGATAGTAACACTTAAGTTAAAAAAATAAAAATAACAAATAGTTCCTCTTGTGAGAGGCGTTTTATTCAAAAGTTATTGCTGATCAAACTTAATTCTTTTAGACCAGTGAATCTCAACCCATGCCCACAGTGGCTACTAACAGACCAGGATTTGAGAATTTCCTTTTAAGAGCGCAGGTGAGTTAATCAATACGACTGAGCCTCTGATCAACACACTTGTGTTCTAGCAGGGAAATTCCTAAGTCCTGGCCTGTTAGTGGCCACTGAGGGCACGGGTTGAGAACCTCTGTTTTAGACGCAGTATCTCCATGCCCTGACATTTTAGTGACACCATTGCAACAGCTCCACTGTAACACTCCAGGCCATTGAGATACTGCACAAAAAATTTCACGTTTGAACTGCAATAACTCTTGAATAAAACCTCTCAGCGCACTTGTTTTACTCGGGAAAATAAATCCTACTAAAGTGTGTGTAATATAAAACCTATTTTATATATAACTTTAAATATTAAGTGTTACTATCCCTTTCAGTTGTTAGAAGTGTCACATACGTGTTCCAAGAGTACTTGCATTCACTGACTGTTTTATCCCCTACCACTTCAGCTGGGAGTCTACTCCATGTATCTATAACACTTTTCCATAAATTGGTATGTTTGGAGTATATATTGTAGTTTTTAAATTTGTATTAACCCTTTGAGTGCCAGAGGGGTACGGAATGTATTGCTTTGCAATGCATTCCGTACCCCCTGGCACTCAAAGGGTTAAATCCTGGCTTTAAACTTCTAGATAGTGTTCCACTGGACCTACCATAAGGGCAACTCCTGTATAGGTTTGGCTAGCCCGGGAGTAGCAGTAGCCTTCTGGCTGTTGTTGAACTACAACTCCAGCTTTCATTCTCTTACCACTGGTTATGATGATGATATCCCATCCCATAATAATGCCATGCATCTTGTCTGTCCAGGCCTGAGACGCGTGGTAGAAAACAAGACGGAGGCCACGTCTGAGATCAGCCTGATCTGTGAGGAAGATCTCCTGGACTCCATCTTCCACGCCTGTGACACGGAGCACCGAGGTCGGTACCAGGAGGATTTTACATGACATTGGTCTCTATGTTCAAACACACAGATTAGCAATTCCAGGGGAAATCGATGGCTCTATAGGAGGGAAATACCAATTACCCAAATGCCCATTTTATTTTACACCCCTGAATGCTAGACAGGTCTTCAATGTGTTAGAGACCTCTATTGTTCAAATGGTTAAACCTTTTGAACGCCAGAGTGGTATCCACAGCATATTGCTTTACAATGCGTAGGATATCTCTCTGGCACTCAAATGGTTAAAATTCCAACTGAAATTTAATTATCCCCATGCGCTGAAGTTAATTTGCATGAGAACTGCTCAAGTGTTTGAGCTCTACCTAGAATCATGCATAGCACAGAATCTAATTAGCATAATGTGCCAGACTGTGCCACAAAGAGTATTCATTTCTCAAACTATTTATTTCTTTATTTAGAACTTCTTAAAAGGACTGGTCCACTTTAACGAGCTCCTTGCATTGCCATGGCAATGGGCAGAGTCTTTGCTCTGTTTTTTACCCCAGTGATGTTAATTGCCATTCCACTGTCTGTCCAGCAGCACCAATTAATCATCATAGTATTTGGACCATGGAGAGTGTTATTTCAATTCTGTCAGAGTTGTAGTACAAGAGTAATTGAATGATAAAGTATCCCCCTCCCGCCCCTTTTACCTAGTGTAAGACACCTCCCCTCAGATGTGGAATCTGGTCTCCTGACCGGACAGATCACAGCAAGGGACAATCTTCTTACTATGATCATAAGGAAAACTCTGACCCCCTTGACAGGGTTTTCCTTATGATCACTGAAGATTGTCCCTCTCTGTGATCCATCCGGACAGTCTTGCTGCTCTGAGGTGAGCAGTGTTAACTAGGTAAAAGGGGCGGGACTGGGATACTTTATCATTCAATTACTCTTGTATTACAGCTCTGACAGTATTGAAATAACACTCTCCATGGTCCAAATACTATGAAGATTAATTGGAGCTGCTGTTATTGGGAAACATGCTCTTTGACATTAACTCATGTTAGACATGTTCGCTTTAGCTTATTTAACCTGACGACTTGTTTTCGCTGATCAGGTAAAGTCGCTGTATCCAAAATCGTGGATTATTTGCGCCACACGACAAGTCGCGGATTGGAAGACAGTGGCCTTGATGAGCTGTGCAACATGTTGGACCCTGAGAGGAAGGACATATCCATGGATCTGGACACATATCACGCCATTATGAAGGAGTGGATCGATGACTGCAGGAATAATTGGTACGCACCATTTGTTACCTAGGGCCATGATTCTCTGTCCTCAAGACACACCAGTGGTCAAGTTTTCCAGATATCCTAAATATGGGCTTGTCACCATGATTCAAGTTTGCATATATGAATACTTTATTAAGCCTTTGAGTGCCAACGGGGTACCCCACTGGCATTCAAAGGGTTAAAATAATTGCCTGTGTTTCATGTCAGCCAAAACACCAGCAAATATATAGTTAACCCTTTGAGTGCCAGAGGGGTACGCAACACATTGCTCTGCACTACTCAAAGGGTTGAGGAGATATTCATACTTTTTTAGTAATATATGCTACTGATTGTATCCGTGTGGCTTCACATTATAGTTTAATCATGTCGTACCAGGAGACTTTCGCTTTTTCCCAGAAATAAGTTGAATATTTCCTAAACCACACATCTGCTGGGCTTTTGGGTAATACGTTACATAGGCAGTTCCTAATGAAATCTTCAAATAGTATATAAAAAAACTCAAGGTAACCGGTAGACTTCCATTAAGCTGGTGAGATAGCTCCGTGGTAAATTGCCTGCTCAGACCACAAGGTTGCGGGTTTGAATCCTGGCAGGGTCATCTCAGCCTTTCATCCTTCTGAGGTTTATAAATGAGTACCATTGATTGGGCAATAACCTTTTATTATTCAGCTGCCGATTCGGTTAGTTCCGAGAGCCTGCGCTAATAGCGCCTTGAGTCCCACTGGGAGAAAGGAGCTATATAAACAGTGCTCAAAATTTCCACTCGCCAATGGTGAGTGAAAATTTAGCCCTGACTAGTAGAAATTCAGCCCTGGTTGGTATGCTATGGCTTGCAGTGGCGAGTAACTTTTCAGGTCTGGCTAGTAGCAAAGAACTTCATATTTTATAGTTGTTGATACCTTTATTGGGTAACTAAGCTGATTTAGGATGCAAGCTTTCAAGACCTCTTAGGTCTCTTCCTCAGACATGTTATACAGATAGATAAATATGAAAACATCTTATATACAAGTACAAATTGCATTGTTTAGAATGGAAATCAGAGAAGAGAACTCACTTGAGACACAGATTCTCTTGATCAGTCAATGGTAAATTGCAGTCTTCCTCTGAGGAGTTGGAGGTATTTACAATCCCAGTGGGACTGTTAAAAAGGTTAATCAACAATGTGATAATGTGACAAATTCTGTCTATTCAAAAAAACTTAAAGCATTAAACTTCAATATTAACTTAACCTCCAATATTTTTCTCTCCCTCTTAGTGCGGAACAGTCCCATCAGTACAATTTAACTTGACGTCCCTGACACGTTGTCCATTTTGGCAAAAATGTTCTCCCACTGGTGACTATCTTCTTGTTTTTAAAGGGATAGTATTGCTTGAAAATAACTTTTTTATATTTTAGGCCTTAAAAAAACATTAAAATGATGTCTTATCACCCAAACCTTTATAGTTTGGGAGATATTGGCAAGTAAAGTTTCCCCTGCAGTGACATCACTGCTCAAGCCTTCAGATTTGGAATCCGGTCCGCAGACCGGCCGCGGCTCTTCAACACTGCCGAGATCACAATCTTTAAAGAATTTCTTCATTGGAATGGTCCTACAAAGAGTGCTTGCAGCCACGCGCACACTGTACACAGTTCCAATGAAGTAGTTGTTTTTAAAGATGGTGATCTCAGCACTGCCAAAGAGCTGCCCACTGATCTGTGGACTGGATTCCAAACCTGTACACTAGATGGCAGACTTGGCTAAAACAGGCAGGAAAAGGCACATTTACTTCTATTATTAAATTTACTTGCTAATATCTCCCAAACCATAAAGGTTTGGGAGATAAGACTTATATCACTTTTAATGTTTTTTTAAGGGCTACAATATAAAATAAAAATAACATTTTCAAGCAATACTATCCCTTTAACACTGGATCTGTGGGAATTAAACATTTTATGTAGTGGCTGTCCAGTTTCCTGAAAAACTGCACTGCAGTGGGTGAGGCTTGAGGACTAACGTAAAGGCAATACACACAGAAAAATACAGGAACACTTCTGGGAGCAAATGAACTGCACCATGTGCAACAGAATGCGTAGCATACCCCTCTGGCATTGGAACATACCTCCCAAGTGTCCCTCTTTAGGAGGGACAGCACCTCTTTTAGACCCAAATCCCACTGTCCCTCTTTCCCACCCAAATGTCCCTCTTTTTAGGAAATCAGATTGTGTGATGTGTGTGTATATAAGTGTATCACATTGCTCCACAGCAATAAAACTCACATTAATGTTTCTTTAAACGTCCGTATATGTGTTTATAAATTAGTGTGCTTCAATAAAATACTTTGGTCTTGTTATAAGTTATTTATTAGGTAACAGAAGGAGGTGTCAATAGGTCATGAAACAGCCTAAAAATTCTAATGCCCTGCCCACCAGCCACACCCCCTGAAACACAATTGTCCCTCTTTGCCAATTTGAAATGTTGGGAGGTATGTTGGAAGGGTTAAGTTAATGGGAATTTTCATCCTCTTCCTGCTGTGAAGTTGGTCTGTTACAGAATTGCACGTCTTTTCTCTTGATTGGGAAGCGCATCTTGTTTTGGTTTCAGTGAACTGGGATTCAGTCCGAGGAGATGATTATGATCTTTATCTACACGGTATATGTTTTCTTTCTTTCATAGTGCGGAGGAGAAGACAAAAGAATCTGTCCTGGGTGCTGAAGACTCCATGTTTAAGCTGCGTGAGGGCTTTCTTGCAGGTGAAAAAGCAAAATACTGGTGCTCCTTATTCTCTCCCTGTAGTTTTATTATTTAAAGGGATAGTAATGTTTCATAATAAAAGCAGCTCTAATTAATCATCATAGTATTTGGACTTTGGAGAGTGTTAGTTCAATTCTGTCAAGAGTTGTAGTACAAGAGTAATTCAATGATAAAGTATCCCCCTCCCGCCCCTTTTACTGATGTAACACTGCTCAGCCAGATCAGAAGGGAGGTGCCCAGGTAGATTGCACAGAGGGACAATCTTCAATTAAGATAAGGGAAAAACCTGAAAATCTTGTCAAGGGGGGCAGGGCTTTCATTGATCTCATAGGAAGAAGACTGTCCCCTGCTGTTATCTGTCTGGTCTATGGACTGGATTCCACATCTGAGAAGAGATGGCTTACACTAGGTAAAAGGGGCGGGAGGGGAAACTTTGCTTGTGAATATCTCTCAAACCATAAAGGTTTGAGAGATAAGACATATTCTTCATGTTTTTTTAATGCCTATAAAATAAAGATAAAACAAAGTATTACGACCCCTTTTAAACACTTTTCTGTGTTTTCTGCCCTAGTGAGACGCATTTCAGGCACAATGAACATCACATCTGGAAGTTTAGAGGCTTTTGGTGGTGACGTCTCCAGAGGGGACCTGTAAGTGTCCATCGTATAAAGTTGCTCAGGGGAATGTACTGGGGGTGCTAGGGGGGGGGTCAAGTCCTGTATTGTTTGTTTTTTTTTTTATATAATTTTTGGTAACCTATTAGCGATGCCACACAGAGAAACCCGAAAGGGGTAAAATGTCTGAATTTAACCCTTTGAGAGTCAATGGGGTATACAACGCATTGCAATATGTTGCTTACCCCCTCTGGCACTCAAATGGTTAAACCCTGCTCATGGTCCGCTGGGTGAGCAGAAAGGTAACTGGAACAAATATTTTACCCACTAATCTTACTCTGGGCAGAAAACTTTAATGACCCTTATCAATTCTGTGTCTATAATATTGCATAGTTGCAGAGGAAAGAAAAGAGAAGAAAAAGCAATTAAACCATTTCCGATAATTATTCCAAATTGTTACAAATACAAATAAAACCTCCTTCCTCCAAAAGCAATTGGATTTCTCCCTGGATCACAAACAAAAAAAACCTCCTAATAAACAAGCCCAAGCACAGTTAATCTGTTATGTACAGGAAATCCTAATAGCCCACTGAAATGTTTCCTTGTGCTTTTCTTCGCGGTAACAATGTCTGTAATCTGTCCTATGTATGGGGGCAGACATGACAGTCACTGATGGATTTTACAGACTGATGCAGGCAGTGCACCAGTATACTTAACCCTTTGAGTGCCAGAGGGGTACGCAACGCCTTGCAAAGCAATGTGTTGTGTACCCCTTTGGAACTTAAAGGGTTAAGGACAAGAGGGGTTCGAAATGCCCCATCTGGTCCTTTAAAGGGTTAATACCACCTGCATTGAGCGGAGTTTGTGTCATGCAGTTCTGAGATCAATACAAGACATTGTGCATGCTTCTAGTCCTTAAAGGGTTAAGCAGAATCGTTCACTGCCTGATCCGGTTTGGGGGAAAAAAACTGCCATCAGCTGTCATGCCCGTCCCCATGGACCTGATGAAAAATGTTCTGGTAATGGTGAGTGTGGGGGTGTTATTTGGAGGTATTAATTTATCTGAGACCGTTTACTATTCAGCGTCAACTCCGTGATATTTTAAAATGTCCCCTGATGTAGTTGATGCTTCCTTGGTGTCCAATGTCCCCGTGGAAAGCTGCAGTCCACCCTTTCCTCCTAGCGTCTTCATACAACAACTCTTAGGGAATCCTGGGGCCTGTTACTCTTTGCTTAAAGGAGCAGTAAACATTTTTTCATTTAAAAAAAATATATATATAAATAAATAAAAAATATATAATTATAATATAATATAGGATTTTCCTATTGAGTAAAATAAGGGTACTCCCACTGCCGAGAGATTTATATTTCCAGAGTTATTACAGTTTAAACCCGTGTTTTTTTTTTTGTTTTTGTTTTTTACATTAGCAGTGCCCTCTAGTGGTCAAATTCTAATTAGATTTCCTGTTAGATTCTGATGGAGAGGAAAGTCAGTGACATACAGTTCTCCATAGAATGTGATAGACACTGCCTGTCACTTCCTGTCAGTCAGAACAATTAGGAAGTAAACACAGTAAATTCACTTCCTGATTATTTAAACTGCTATAATTTTTTTAATAAAACATCTAACAGCAATGGGAGTGACCTTGTTTTATTCAGCAGGAAATGTTCTGTAAAATGTGTTTTCATAAAGTTTACTGCTCCTTTCAAAAATTAAATCAAGAAATGTTGAAGCCCTGTTGGCTTATAGTATAGAAAGAAAAAGGAGGCACTTCCATGTGCAATATTGTAAATTTGACCATATAATCACCACCCCATCACTGAGTGAACAAATACTCACAAGGGGATAGGCTGGAATAACACTTATGTGCAAACCAGCTTTCACGCTTGGTATATTATCAAACGTATCCCTTCAGCTTCTTTCGGACTCTATTCATCCGGCCTCTCAACCTCAAACGCCACTACCACCGTAACAACAAAGGACAAAAACCAGGGGGACCAACAGTGCCTTATCACACCAAATATAGGAATAAAACAATGCAAATAGTATATCGCTCACATTTTAATCATGCGGTTCCACTGCTTCTACACATGAACAGCTATACAGCCTGGCAGAAAATATATAACATCTCTGTTCGCTTCTTACAGTCAGATACCGGCACCTCCATTCAACTCTGCTCCTATTCCAAAATAAAGAATTCTGTCTCAGATCCTCTCATAAAAAAGCTTTATTCCAAAAATATGATCAAAAAAAAAAAAAAAAAAATTGCATCAATTGATATATATTATAAACCTACATCAAGCCTTGATATATGCTTATAATATATCAATTGATATACATTATCATGTTTTTGGAATAAACCACTTCTTATAAAAAAAAAAAAAAAAAAAAGAAGATCTGAGACCTGAGTTATTGATTTTGGAGCGATACACACTGAGAAGTCTTTGGAATAGAAGCAGAGTAGAACAGAGGTGCCAGTAACTGACTGTAAGAACCTAGCCGAGATGGCTATATATTCTCTGCTATCTTGTATAGCTGTTCATGTGTATAAGCACTGGAACCACATGATTAAAATGTGAGTGATATACTTGTTTTCTTCCTATATTTGGTGTGATAAGGCATTATTGCCTCTCCCGGCTTGTCTTTTGTTTTTATGTTTTATACAGCCCAGATGGGCGTCTAATGTCTAATTGGTTGATGAGGATATTACCTATGGCGCCCCCTGGAGTTACCAGCAGGGATGTGGGATGGGAAATAGGTGGCCCTGATAAAACTGGGGTCTCTACAGATACCCCACTGGTTTCTCCTCCCCAGGGAGACCTCGGACCTCATCACTTGTGTCGCAGATCTTCAGTACAACAACCAGAAGCTGCAGGATCAGCACCAGAAACTGAAGTCCACTATCGAAGCGCTGGAGGAGGCAAATCACCGGCTTTTGGAAGAAAACGAGGAGTTGCACAATCAGTGGAAGAGGTGAAACACTACATGGCACATGCACAAAGAAAGTGGAGAAATTCTGGGGTAAACCAAACCATGTGCACCATAGGTGGGCTTTCCAAAGGGGCTTTTGGCTCCTTCAATGCGTTTGAGACATCTCTAACATTCAGGGGGTTAAAAGCCCAATTTTAAAGCAATAGTAGCCTTATTTGCTCTTATGGTGAGGTTGGTTTGCTACGAAATTGCCCACTTCTGGATGGGTGTGGTGGTGGGGGAGGGGTGTATGGTGGAGGGGTGGTATGGTAGTTGTGTTCCTGTGGTTTCTCTTAGACACATCCCAACAGAATTATTTCTTAGACTCTCTGTTGTACTAGTGATTTGTTATATAAATCATTTTTGAGAAATTAACTTTTTATTTGATCCCCGCGCGCTGGGTATGAATGGATCTAGACCCACGATCCCCGCGCGCTGGGCTATGAATGGATCTAGGCCCACGATCCCCGTGCCCTGGGCTAGGAGTGGCGGATCTAGGCAGGGTCCACTAGCTGTGGGTGTGTCTAATAGCACAGCGAGGGGGACGTTTGGCCTCAAACAGAACTAATTGGCATACTGTGCAGGAAATTTAAAATGTCAAACTGTGCCACCAACACAGGATCATTTCTCAAACTAATTCTTAATCTAAAATGTCTAGTCACACATACAGGTAGATCTTTAATTCCCTTTAAAGTGAACCTATCCCCTTGAATTTTCTTTACATCTCTGAAAACGTCATTTGAAACTGCCTGTGTCGCGTTAACCAAAATTCCAGCAGATGAGTTATATAGGAGATAGTCACACGTGTGAATGTCCCAGTATATGCAGTACCAGGAGACTTTCACTTACCCCACTTCATTAGCATATGAAACTTCACTTGTACTGCAATTAGCATATTGTAACGTGTCTCTTTAACTGTACATTTGCAGGTCTTTTGGATAACAGGACACACAGGCAGCTTTTTAATGTAGTTTTCAAATATGCTCATTTTAAATTAAGGTGAGAGGTCCACTGTAAAACACTGTATTGTGTTGACCTTTCCATTATAAGATGTAAATCAAAAGGTAATATATGCGTCCTGACTTTCACTCCAGCGCCCAGCAGTCTATAATGAGAGCGAGGACGTTAAAGGAAGAACTTGACGAGATGAAAATGAACATGAACAGTTCAGAGGAGAGGAAAGCGCAGGTGGTTTTACAGAACAAGCAACTGGTAAAAACCAATTTTCTGTGATCAGATATTATATTTATATATATATATATATATATATATATATATATATATATATAAAAAATTATTAATTATAAAACATGTCTGTTGTAATGTAAACTTACTGCAATTTGCCTTTTTTGTCTGTGTGTTTTAAGGAAAAGGATAATATTTCGCTCATTCACAAGATCAGTTCCCTGCAGGAAGAGGTAAGAAATGGATAATTATTCCCATGTGAGCAAATGCTGAGCCCATAGATCTTCCCAACTGATCTGCTTCAACACACAACCTGCCGCTGTACAATGTGTATACTGCAGCAAGGGGTTCTGGGTAATGGCATACATCCGCCAATCCTTCTCCTAACCGCTCATCCCTGCTGTCCTGTTTTTACCAATAAATAAAAATAAAACAGTTAAACCCATAAAACTGTTCTCCTTGATTAACCCTTTTGAGTGCCAGAGTGGTACGCAATGCGTTGCGTACCATTCTGGCACTCAAAGGGTTAATGCCAGTCTTGCCTCATGCCTCCATGATGCCCACCATATGGGCAAAGAGAGGAACAAACCAGCTGCGGTATGAGAGAAATAACAGCTCCATTTAAAATCAATGGGGGCTTAACCCCTCAAATACTAGTTTAGTGTCTAATGCATTGCAAGACTGCCAACTGGAAAAATGTTTAACTGTCATTACTAGAAAAAAAAAGAATTGGACCACAATCTCGAACGCTTTTTTCTTTTTTTTTTTCTTTTTTTTTTTTTTTTTTTGTCTTGTTTCCCCCCCCCCCCACTCCATTTACTGACAGTTGGCACCCCTGATGCATTGGGAGCCTCTTTAGCTGTCAATTAGTTATCGATAAAAAAATTTTTTTTTTATTTTCTAAATTCGTACACTTGTGCCCAAGTGGGGAAATCTTAAATACATAGCCTGTTAGCGGGTCGGGGTTGAGGATTAAACTCCGCTCTTCTGATCTGGAAGCGAGGAGTGCAAAGGAAAACTGTGCCCCCCCCCCCCCCCCCCCGTCTGCTGAAAAATGGCACATGACTTTTATAATGGATCTAAAGTTCTACCATGATATGGAAATGTTGCATGTGCATCTGTGAATGTTACATCTCTCCTGTAAAAGCAATGTATATCTTAATCCTTCATCTTCTACTAACCATTATTGGCTGCTCTCATTACCAATCCCCCTGTACTTCACGAATAGCTAAAGTAATTGAGTTGAAAGTTTATATTATCCTATATAATAATTCGCTAGAATGTTTGTCAGAAGCCGTCATGCACAGTAGAGACTGCCCGAACGCATGGAGTGCTGGGAGCATGGAGTGCTGGGAGGTGTAGGAATGCTGGGGGTTCTGTGCTGGGAGGTGTAGGAATGCTGGGGGTTCTGTGCTGGGAGCGTTCTGTGCTTTCGGGCAGTCTCTATAGTGCATGACTGCGTTGGTGGCAGGACGCAGAGCAGGACCGGCCTCGTAACCCATTGAGTGCCAGAGGGGTACGCAACAACTCATTGCAATGCGTTGCATACCCCTCTGGCACTCAAACATTGCCCGGACCTTTTACAAGAGTATATTCATAAAGTGATAGTAAAACTTTAAAACCAGAAAATGTTGTAGGGTTTTATCCTCCTGAGTATAATAAGGGTACCCCCCCTGCTGTGGTATCTTATAAAATTATTACATCTCAAACTTCAATTTTTTTTTTTTTTTGTGCACAGTGGCCTGAAATTGTACAGTGCTGCTGTTGCTACAAAATCCTATGGAGGCCAACTGACCTGATCTATGGGATCATGTAGCAACAGCACCACTGTACAAATTCAGGCCACTGTGATATTGCAGCTAAAAAAAAATTCAAGTTTTGAGCTGTAATTTTTGAATAAAATACCTCTCAGCAGTGGGAGTACTCTTGTTTTTACTCCTGGGGATTAGCACTGCAGTATAGAATAATAAAGTATTCCTGTTCCTTTAAAGCAATGTATAATTATCACGTGCTTATCTTACTAAGGCCAAACCATCTCTTAATGGCCCCTATGAATTCTGCCTTTGTTCAAGAGATCACATTTAGGACTGACCAAAGAGGTTACGTCCATGGAGGTGGACATAAGTTTTTAGCAGGACTATAGGACACAATCTCCACCCACTGCACATGGTAATTTTGGCCCTTTTAAAGGGATAGTAATACTTCAGATGTTAAAAAAAAAAAAAAAAAAAAAAAAAAAAATGTTGTAGGGTATGTCCCTGAATTAAACAAGGGTACTCCCACCGCTGAGAGAGATTTTATTAAAAAATAGCTCAAACTTGAATTTTATATGTGCAATATAACAGTGGCCTGAAAACTTAGTGGCGCTGTTGCTACACCATCCTATGGAGATTTATGGTCTATGGACAAGAGCAGTCCATAGGATGGTGTAGCAACAGCGCCACTGTAAACTTTCAGGTCACTGTGGTATTGCACCTAAAAAAAAAGTTCAAGATTGAGTCGTTATAATTTTTTAATAAAATATCTCTCAGCAGTGGGAGTACCCTCGTGTTTATTCAGGAGGATAAACCCTATAACATATATAACTTTTTTACATTTTAAGTATTACTATTCCTTTAATGACCAGAGCAGTGCACAGCTCATTGCTTTTCTTTACTCTTACATTCAGCACTTGACACCCTGTTGTCCGTCTCCTATCACCTGTTTACACTGTAAGCTCCTTGGGGCACGGGCCTCTCTCGTAGTGTTTCTATGACTGTGACACTTATATCCCCATCTATTTATTGAAACCTACTCCTGTTGTAAGGCTCTGCGTACACTAGGTGGCACCATATACTGATATACATACAGACATACGTATTCTCTGAACGAAGGTGCAAGGGAAAAATTAATAGAAACCATTCAGATTTTCTGTACTTTGGTAGCTAAGTGGGGGTTGTTATTAGGTCTCCTTTTAAATGAAAATACATAGCGTGGACTATGTTTTAAAGACCACATGGAGCAATTTTGGGGTGAGCCAACTGCAATACAGGGAATATAAAGCAATTTTCATTTATTCAAATGAGGATTTTAACACTTTGGACTCTAGAGATGTCTGCAACGCATTGCTCAGAAACAAATTAGACCTCTATAGTATTCAAGGGGTTAAATGCCCAAATTAAGAATCAATGGAAAGGTGTCTCTTCTCTAGCATCCAAACGGATAAGACCCCATTTTAAATCGATGAGAATTTGAGGAAAGCTTATTTTTCCGCTGTGATGCATTTGGTTTGCCCCATAATTCATCCACATTTCCTTTACTCATGTGGCCTCTTGTGACCTCTTGTGACTTGCTCTCCTCTTGTGGGACCCGGCAGAACATGCGGAACACGGTGGAAGCGGAAGGTCTGAGGAAGACCATACTGGAGTTCACAGATAAAGCCGCTGTTCTCCAGGTAAGTGTCCAGATCAGTGGGTCTCCATCTCCTTCCTCCAGGCACCCCTAACACGCAGTCTGGGATCTTCAGGGAACCCTTATCACTTAGGGCAAAATGTTCAAAAAGTCATCAAAATGTGGGGGAAAATGTCAGATTGGGATTTGGTGGTAAAACTAAGACAATATTTTAAGAAGTAAATCAATCCCATTTGAAAGGTCTTAAAGGGACAGTAATACTTGCAAATTACTAATCCCCATATTGTAGCTTTGTTAAAAAGAAACTTATTGCCCCCAGTGTCATCTCTCAGACCCTTATGGTCTGCATACCTCCCAACATTTCAAATTGCCAAAGAGGGACAATTGTGTTTTATGGGGTGTTGCCGGGGGTGTGTCTGGTGGGCGTGGCACTACCAAGAATTTTTAGGCTATTTCATGACCTATTGACACCCACTTGTGAAACCTAATAAATGACTTATAACCAGACTTAAGTATTTCATTTACACAGACTAATTTATAAACACGTATACTGACATTTATATAAACAGTAACGTGAGTTGTATTGCTGTAAAGCAATGTGATACACTTCTATACACACCACTCAGTCTGATCTCCTAAACACAGGGACACCAGGGTGATATACTTCTATATACACATCACACAGTCTGATCTCCTATACACAGGGACACCAGGGGAATACACTTATATACACACCACACAGTCTGATCTCCTACACACAGGGACACCAGGGTGATACACTTCTATACACACCACACAGTCTGATCTCCTAAACACAGGGACACCAGAGTGATACACTTATATACACACAGTCTGATCTCCTAAACACAGGGACACCAGGTGATACACTTATATACACACCACGTAGTCTGATCTCCTAAACACAGGGACACCAGGGTGATACACTTCTATACACACCACACAGTCTGATCTCCTAAACACAGGGACACCAGTGTGATACTCAGAAGCGTAACACAAAATGCAGGGGCCCCCCTGCAAACTCTAATAAGGGGCCCCCAGCGTCACGCCTCAATTAAGTCACACCCCTCAATTAAACCTACCCCATAACAATAAATAAATAAACCGATGCATCAGAGTAGACAGTTGAAGGCATTTGCAGCACTCAAGGAGATAAAAAAAAAAAGAAAACAAAAAATAAACCTCATCAGAGCATGAACTTGGGGTCAGATCTGCTTAATCCCTTGAGTGTCAGAGGGGCAAGCAATGCACTGAACAGCAGTGCATTGCTCAACCCTCTGGCACACAAGGGCTGACATATTACTGAGCTTTATGCCAAAGTGAGAAACATCGGTTTAGTTGTCGGAGTCCTCAAATCCACTATTGCACACATACACCGAGGGAGCAACAACGATAGCCCCCCACCCCCTAACCTGAACTTTTCCATTTCTATAAATGTATGGACACCACAGCAGCATAATGGACTATCCAGATACAAAAATACATATTCCAAATTTCTGTCTTAACTCTTGGGTGCGAGGGAGAGCAAGTACAACCAAGTGGCCCATTTCTACTATTGTACCAGAACGCTGTCCCAGTCCTCCCACTTTTGTTTATTTTATAAATAGCATTAATGTTGTGAAGCAAGGCAAGAATCAATCAGTAATTTAATGCTTTTTAACATCATTTAAACAGGTGTACATTTTGAGTAGTGCAGCCTTGCAGTGGGCTCTCATGTAACACCTACTTGAGTGAAAATATTTAAATCTGATTATTAACTCTGAATAACCTTTAATATTCAGCCTAATTATTTTTGAGATATCATAGCTTTCAACTGACACTGAGCTACATTAGTGATACCACAGAGTTTACACATAAAACATAGCAACGCTAGTAATACCACAGAGTATACCATTGAAATGGAGCTACACTAGTGATACCACAGAGTATACCATTGAAATCGAGCTACACTAGTCATACCACAGAGCTTATAAATGATATGGTGGTACATTAGTGATACAAAGAAGCTTACACTTATATAACTACCAATAAGTAGTCATAGACTTGTAAACGCTGTGGAAGCAAAATGTATAGCAGGGATTGAGGGGGCAGAAAGACATGCTGCACACAACAGTGGGCAGTATACATAAATTGGATAATGTATTTAATGCAATGGAAGGGAGGAGAGCCTATTTGGGAAGCAAAGTGTCCGGCCCCAGACAATTGGGGAGATGCACTAAAGAGTGATAAAGGGATGATAAATTGGCGATACCTTCTCCAGTGATATCACTTCCCCAAGTCCTATCTTATTCTATGGAGCCTGTGCACTAAGATCTCTCAGACTTTAGGGATCTTAGTGCATAGACTCTATAGAATAACATAGGAATTGGAGAAGTGATTTCACTGGAGAAGTTACCTCCACTTTATCATCTCTTTATCACCGCTTAGAGCATCACAGCCAGTGTTTTCTCCCAGATCTTCCATGTACAGAATATCATTGTAGGATACACCTGTGTTGATCTAGTGGAAGGCAAAAAAAAAAAATTTAATCCATTTCCAAATAAGCCCCAAGTGGGTAAAAAAAAAATATTTTCGACTCCAAATGGCAGTCGGATATTTCCCTGGATCAACATCTTATCTGCTCAAAAAGAAGAGATGGCGGTGTAGCAGTTATGAAGCCACATCGGATGAAATTGCTTTGACATCTAATCTTCCCATTGAATGCCTCACAATACAAAGATAATGGCCTATGTGAAGGAGGTGCGGTGTGTAGTAGCCCCTGGGACATTATGTAATGGGCCTCTAAATAAAAATAATACTTTCAGACCCTTTTTGGTTGCATTGCTAAACGCTCTTTACCTGATTTCAGGGGAGTATGTAGCAAACTGTAAAATCCACAACAATTTTGGGCTGTACCTGTGTGTGCCCAGCAGGAGTGCCATAAGAAATCATGGGGCCCAGGACAAGTGTAAGAGACAAGGGCCCCCACCCCTGACCTTTTATTGTCTAGAGAGAGAGACGCACACACACACACACACACACACTGGAGAAATGGTCTGTGTGAGCCTGAATACTTCTCAGTCTGTGTGTCTGCATGAGTGCGTGCCTGAGGCATGTGTGCCCGTGCGTGCCTGAGGCATGTGTGCCCGTGCGTGCCTGAGGCATGTGTGCCCGTGCGTGCCTGAGGCATGTGTGCCCGTGCGTGCGGCGCAATTCTGGAGCAAACAAGTAAATATTCACAAACTTCCAACAGCTTTATATTTTAACTCCTTGAATGCTAAAAAAAAGCTCCAACACATTGCTTCACACTAGGATTTGGTATTTGTCCCTATGGTGTAATTGGTTTGCTCCAGTATTGCTCTATTTAGTCTTAGCAAATTGCTGAAGGAGATAGAGGAGGGACAACAAAGGATGGTGGAGGATAGAGGGGGAAACTGTTCTTCCCAACTTACCTTTGTTCTAAACAAAGTAGGCAATCATAAAACCCCCATTTCTGTATTAACATATGCACAGCTATGTACTGTATATTGGTGCATTATAAGTTAATACAGACATGGGATTCTTATGCCTGCCAACCCCTGGCAAAATCTTTTCTTTTTGTAAACATAATTGTTAAAAGATAGTGCAAAAATATGCCGTATAATGTTGTGGAATATATTATTACAGAAATGTGGTTTTTATGATTGCTCACCCCTTCTGGCCAATACTTTTTTTTATTACATATCTACTAATATGTAGATATGTGATAAAAAAGTGTATTGGCCAGCAGAGGTGGGCAATCATAAAGACAGTTCTGTATTAATATACTCAACAACATACGGTGTATTTGTTTAGTTTTTGTAAACATAATTAACAAATAGTATTTTGCCAGGGGTGGGTAGGCATAAGAATTCCATGTCCGTATTAACTTATAATGCAACAATATACAGCTGTGCATGTGTTACATACAGAAATAGAGTTTTTATGATTGGCCACCCTTAATAAATACTTTTTCTTATTAACCATGTTTGCTAAGACCAGATGTGTACACTCACTGCATGCATTTAGTAGATAGATATGTTTAAAACAAATTATTGGCATGGCCAGGGGTAGGCAATCCTAAAAACAACATTTCTGTACTAACATATAAACCAGTATACAGTATAGTATATTGGTGGATATCTTAGAGCAGAAATTAGATTCTTATGATTGCCCAGTACTGACCAAGACTATTTTTCTTTATTATTTACCAACAAAAACACAAGCTTAACAGGATAATTTTGTCAAAACTGGCTCAAAGTCAGGGTTGCGATTTGAATATATGCACATTTTAAACCCATAAACTTTTCTTTGACAGTGTGAGGTGGACAATGTGGGTGTGGACAGTGTGTGGTGGACAATGTGAGGCGAACAGTGTGTGATGGACAATGAAAGGTGGACAGTGCGTGGTGGACAATGTGGGTGTGGACAATGAAAGGTGGACAGTGTGTGGTGGACAATGGAAGGTGGACAGTGTGTGGTGGACAATGTTGGTGGACAGTGGGGCTTACATCATGAGGCTTAAATTATTAATATTAGTCACTGTCCACACTCACGCTGTCCATCCACCTATGTCTACCACACTGTCCACCCACATTTGTCCTCCTCACACTGTGCACCTCAGACTGCCTACACCCACATTGTCCACATCATACTGTTCACCCCCACATTGACCACCACACACTGTCCACCCTCACATTGACCAACACACACTGTCCAGCTCACACACTGTCCACCCCCACACTGACCACCTCACACTATCCACACCCACATTGACCACCTCACACTATCCACACCCAGATTGTCCCCCACCCACTGTCCACACCCACACTGTCCCCCACACCCACACTGTCTACCTCACATTGTCCCTCACAGTCCACCCCCACATTGTCCATCTCACAGTGTCCACCTCCACATTGATCACCATGCACTGTCCACCCCCACATTGACCACCACACACTGTCCACCTCACATTGTCCAACTCACACACTGTCCACCCCCACATTGTCCCTCACAGTCCACCCCCACATTGACCACCTCACACACTGTGCCTCACAGTCCACTCCCACAATGACCACCTCACACTGTCCTCACCACCACATTGACCACCTCACACTGTCCTCACGACCACATTGTCCACCTCACACTGTCCTCACCACCACATTGCCCATCTCAAACTGTCCACTCCCACAATGTCCACCTCATAGACATGGTCTCCCACACTGTTCACCTCACATTGTCCCGCACACTCACTGTCCACCTAACGCTGTACATTCATATTGTCTACCTCATACTGTCTGTTCTGTTAGACTGTTAACCCTTTGCGTCCCAAAAGGGTATCCAACTCATTGATGCTCAATGAGTTGGACACCTATGGCACTCAAAGGGTTAAACTTAAATAACTGCGCTCTCCTGCTGCTGCTGCTTTACAATTGACTTACCACAGCAGAGTGGAGAGAAGACAGATCCTCCATCTTTTTAATTCGTTATTTACCCCAGTGGCGACGCTACTGCAATTCCACTTCAGCCTGCCCCACAACAGGAAAACTGCAGTGTCTCTTCTATTCAAATGTTAAGCAGCCCGCGAAGCTACGTGATGACGCAGCGCACGGCTACCGCTGCTGCGCAGTACATCATCCTGCTGAGCAGAGCACGGGCTGTTACAAGGTGAGCTCTGTCTCAGCTTTGTTTACATTCGAGCCGGCTCTGCTGCCGGCAATGGGAACGTTGAAACGCTTGAAATTGTACATGTATGGGCAAATAGGGGGCCTATTTAATAAATATGTGCTATTGGGAGCCCCAAGTCTGGTGGGGCCTCCAGTACAATACTATGGGTGCAAAATTACTGGGGGGCCCCTAGACCGGTGGGGCCCCGCCGCGGGGGCTGCGGGGGCCTCCGCTACGCCTCTGGTGATACTTATATACACACCACACAGTCTGATCCCCTAAACACAGGGACACCAGGGGAATACACTTATATACACGCCACACAGTCTGATCTCCTAAACACAGGGACACCAGGGGAATACACTTATATACACACCACACAGTCTGATCTCCTAAACACAGGGGCACCAGGGTGATACACTTCTATATACACATCACACAGTCTGATCTCCTACACACAGGGACACCAGGGGAATACACTTATATACACACCACACAGTCTGATTTCCTACACACAGGGGCACCAGGGGGATACACTTATATACACACCACACAGTCTGATCTCCTAAACACAGGGACACCAGGGTGATACACTTCTATACACACCACACAGTCTGATCTCCTAAACACAGGGGCACCAGGGTGATACACTTATATACACACCACACAGTCTGATTTCCTAAAAAGAGGGACATCAGGCTGTGAAAGAGGGACAGAGGGATTTGGGTCTAAAAGAGGGACTGTCCCTCCTAAAGAGGGACACTTGGGAGATATGGGTCTGAGAGATGGCGCTCAAAGTTCCCCCTCCCTCCTCCTTCGCTGACTGCAGGGGAAGCTGTCATACAGCAGTCTTATGTGCATCAGGTGGC
Source organism: Rhinophrynus dorsalis (assembly GCA_037306005.1). Lineage (NCBI taxonomy): Eukaryota > Metazoa > Chordata > Amphibia > Anura > Rhinophrynidae > Rhinophrynus > Rhinophrynus dorsalis. The sequence continues at coordinate 11,576,118 of CM074721.1, forward strand.
TCTGCAGCTGAGCAGAGATTGCGTTTATAAAAAAGAATTCTTTGGGAGATGACACTGGGGGCAATACATTTCTTTTTAAAGGGATAGTAATACTGTATTATTACTATCCCCCCATATTGTACATATTTGCAAAATAATAGCCCCGAGGTTTATCTCTCAAACCTTTTATGGTTTGAGAGATAACCGAAGGCAGTACAATGCTGACTTCAAGGGAGGAGGGAACTTTGCCTTCGGTTGTCTCTCAAACCATAAAGGTTTGAGAGATGAACCTGGGGGCTATTAAATTATTTTGCAAATATGTACAGTATGGGGGATAGTAATAAAAGTATTACTATCCCTTTAACAAAGCTACAATACGGGGATTAGTAATTTGCAAGATTACTATCCCTTTAAATAAGTAAATAAATGATGGTGAGAAGATCTTGATGACTATTGCCCTTAAAATTCTGTTTAAAAATGTTTTTTAAATGAACAATTTAGAAGGAAATGTATAATTCTTCCAATTAACTCCATACTATCTCACTCCTGCTACTAGTATTTTATTTGTCTTCTTAAAGTCTACACCATTTTTCTTTTTTTGTGACGATACCTTTTTAAAATGGACTAAACCACGCCCACTTAAGACTTTTCCCTTTGACAGAGATGGCAGAATTGGATGCAAAATATGGCGGTAATATGTCTGAGATTAGATGGAACATGGCGTAAGAACTTTTTATTTCTGATTACAGTAGACTTGTGCGAATCGGTTAGGCTAATTTCGGAATTCAGACAAATAAGGTGTATTCGGCATCATTCAGACCTTCCGAAAGCAAAAAAAAAAAAAAAAAAAAAAATCAGAATCTGAAATGGACCTAGTCCGAAATTTCGGAAATTCGGACGGCGCTTTCCCGCCTGAAACTATTACAATGTTGCTACATGCAGCTAAAAATAAATGTGGTTAAAGGGATAGTAATACTTCGTTTTAACTTTATTTTATTTTGTAGGCATTAAAAAAACATGAAGAATGATATAAGTCTTATCTCTCAATCCTTTATGGTTTATGAGATATTCACAAGCAAAGTTCCCCTCCCGCCCCTTTTACCTAGTGTAAACCATCTCTTCTCTAATGTGGATCAGGTTGTATGACAGGACAGATAACAGAAGGGGACAATTTTCTTTGTATGAAAACAATGAAAGTCCTGCCCCCCTTGACAAGTTTTTCAGGTTTTTCCCTTATCTTAACTGAAGATTGTCCCTCTCTGCAGTCTACCTGGGCACCTCCCTTCTGATCTGGTTGAACAGGGGGGGGATACTTTGTTTGTGAATATCTCTTAAACCATAAAGGTTTGACAGATAAGACTTATATCATTCTTCATGTTTTTTTAATGCCTACAAAATAAAATAAAGTTAAAACAAAGTATTACTATCCCTTTAAGCAGGTGCTTTACAGTTCATGCAAAGTGCAGATATTAACCACATAAGGACACAAGCAATTTTGGCATTTTTGCTATGTGTGTGTGTGTTCAACCATAATTCCTATCTTTCTCATTGTACAAATATTATATATCTTTTTTTTTAAAGGGCAGAAAGGGCTTTAATTTGATGTGACATATACATTTGTGTGTAGGGGTTTATAAAATACCCCTTCCTGTCTCATTAGAGATTTAATATCATTAATTTAGTTTAATGTATTTTTAATATTTAAATTTTTTTTTTTTTTTTTTTTTTTTTTCAATTAGGCCGACTAATTCGGACTATTGCCTAATTTCGTCCAAGTCAAACAGGTCCGGTCCGAAACTTGGATCCTACGAATGGGGGGAAAAAAAATTGGTCAAACTGAATTTTACCAAAAATCTTTGTTGTGCGCAAGTCTAGATTACAGACCATTTCACTTACCATAACTTTTTGAACATCTTGCTGTTAGTCAAGGACATAATGAAGTCTAGAGACACGTAAATACCTAGTCATTTTAGGTATCCTAATCAGAAAGGCAAACTTGCTTATAAACTTATGGAAATTGTTATCTGAAATTCAGCATTTGCAATTTTTGTTTGGGAGGAAAATAAAAAGGAACACCTAAGTGGATATTCACTGCACCCCAAAGTACCAAAGCAAATTTGGTTGGGAACCCCTGGGCTGGACCTACACATCGTCTTTATAGCAAGAAGTGGGAATTGTCAGCAATGAGTGACAGAGGGGGTCCACTACAGATCCTGAGAACTGGCAGAAATAAGACCATGCAAAACCCTGTAACTTTTCCCTGCTGAAAAAAAACTCTGAAATTAGTTTACCCCATAGTTGTTCTTCTTTGGTTTCCTTTTAAAGATGGTGAATAAAGTAACAAGCTTTTTTCATGTAATATATTATAGAGCTATTTTTTTTGGAGTAAAACAAAGTAACACCCATTGCTTGCAGAGGAGTCCTTCAAAAGTTATTATAGTGCTGACTGGTGTCTAAAAGGCAACATTGAGTTGTGAGATGAAATACATTGCACTCTGGGTAGGATAAAGCCATATAGAGTCTCTGAATGGGAACAGCTGCTAACCCCAAACATACGTTTTGGCCTTGTTTGGCCTCATCAGTGAAGTGCACTTGGGTTCTCTAGCCACTGAATACAAGGGATTTAAGAGATGAGGCCCAACGAGTTCATAACGTACGTCTGGAGTTAGCTGGTATTTCCCTTACAAGGGGGATTTGCCTGTCCTTTTTGGAGGGATTAGTCCACGTTGTATGTAGAAATATCTCCTCTGTACTGTCACTAGAAAGCTAGAATATGATACTGCTGAATAGAGACTGGACATAAAGCAAACCATTGAGCTCTTAACCATTTGAGTGACAGAAGGGTATGCAACTAATTGCTCTGCAATGTTGTGTACTCTGGCACTCAAAGGGTTAATCATCCTCAGAGCCTCCTTACATAATTTGTCTATTCAGCAGACACATACATACAAGAGAGGCTCATTACATAATTTTATGTCTCCTCAGGAGATGCACACACCCAGGGGTGGCAGTAAGGAGGGAGTTACTGCTCCCACTGGGTGATTCAATGGGGGTGTGATTTTCCCAGGACTATCCAGCCTGCTCACCACTATCCAACTGAGGAAAAAAACAAAATGGATTCCACTTGCTCCTACACCCCCCCCCCCACACACACACACACAGTCACTCATCCTGACTCCCAGTGGCCTCAGCAGGACCTGTAGTACAGCCAATGAAGGGAAGATGCAGCACCAGGGGAACAAAATGGCACTCAAAGGGTTAAGGTAGGCCCTCATCGCTCAATTATTTCTTCCCTGTCATCATTTTCCATGCAAAGCAAAGGATAGGCAGCCATTAGGTACACACTTAACCCACTGACTGCCACAGGGTTGTGTATCAAGTTTTACCCCTCACACTGTAAACGTACATTTCCCTCCTACTTCTCCTCCTTCCCCAGTCTATTACTAACACTTTTTCAAGTTTATTTTAAGCCCCGCCCTCTTTTAACCCAAATTGCCCCATTGGCCTCTCCACATCAGCACCACATGGGTCCCCTCCCGGGACTCCACAAGTCAAGGTATGAATACACTTCCCACGGCTATTTAACTGTGACATGCCTCTCTATACCTTAACCCTTTGAGTGCCAGAGGGGTGCACAATGCATTGCAACGCCCTCTGGCATTCAAAGGGTTAACACGCTGCTATACCGTTCCTTTTATTTTCCTTTTATTTTCTGCTTTCCATGTGCACAACCCAAACACACACAGGCACAATACTGCTATTCTGACCCAAAGTAAAGGAGAAATAAAATACAAAATTGCGTACCTCCCATGTGTCTGTCCAGTGTCTGTGTGTGTCTGTCTGTAGCGTGTGTCTGCGCATGTATGTTGCGTGTGTGTAAATCTGTTACATATGTGTGTCCATGTGTGAATCTCCGGTGTGTGTGTGTGTGTGCATGTCTTTTGCATGTTTCTGCCGCTCACTGTGTGTATGTGTCTGCCTGTGTGTTGCATATGTCTGTGTTTATCAGTGTGTCTACATTTCATACACGTGTGCCCAACGGTCATAACATGACTGCAACGCCGTCCCACATTGCTAATGTGTGTGTAAATTTTTTTTCTGACAAATGTACTTGATAGAGGGGGTTACACATAATGTCGTACCATTCTATCATACTCTACCACTTAAATACCGCATGTGAAACGATCAGAATATTAATAATTTTTTTGTTTGTTTGCTTAGGTGCAGTTAAGTGATTCTGAGAACACTTTACAGAAGAAAGACACCAGTCTCCATATGGTAAATCACTTGGAAAATCCAAGAAGGACGATCTTCCCCAGATTCCAATAGAATCTAATTACGCCTCTGAAGATTTTGTGATCGGAACCCAATAATATGTTTGCACCTCAACCTTGCAAATGACCAGTTACACCACTGACCCTCAGATCCTAGAGACACCTCGGACGTAACAAAGCAATGTGTAGGAGAACTAGCTAGCATCCAGAGGGTTAATGGGCAGCATGGTAGAGGTTTCATACACGCTACAAATGTAACCTGTGCCCTTTTAGTACCAGTGGGGTATCCGAAGCTTCTTGAATGTGTTTGCAGAGAGCTTTCTGTCAGACACTGAAAGCAGAGAGAGTGTAACAGTGTGTAAAATCCAATCTGACTACTAATTCTGCACCTGTACAATTATATGAAGTCAAATGGAGGTTGACTGTATTTAAAGACCAGATGGTTGTGCAGTGTATTGTAATTAAATCTATCTGGTTCTTTAAAGGTTAAAGTATTGGTTATACTTTTTCTTCAGTAGCAAACACAATTCTTATTTGCTAGGACTTTTACCAGAAATATGGATATGTAAAGTGAATTATTTTTGAAAAGTCACTGTAGAGGGTTAAAGTGTAAGCTATAGCCAATTTGACTTTACATAGTCGTATAATTACAGAATATATAGTCAAAAGGGAGGTTGACTGTCACTTTAAGAGTGCAAACACCAGTTCATAATGATTAGGCAGTAAACTGGGGCTGGTTGGAGGATGATGGGATTTGTAGTCCATCTGTCTGGGAACGATGGGAGTAGTTGGACTACACCTGACTCTTCCTACTCCAAAGTTGTGGTCAAAGGGTAACCCCTTGTCAATGAAGACTGTTCCGCGCGGTATAAATAGGTTTAACCCCTTGGTCTCCAGTGCATTGCTTTTTATTGCATTGAAGACCTGACATACATGGGTTAACTGATTAGATGTCACATGGTGATTGACAGCTCTCACATTCCTGTTTGTAACACTAAATGTATCTCGTGTTAATGGTTCCAGAAAGATCTCTACATCGAAGAGTTAAAGTCGACACTGATGGAATATGTCTCCGTAATTGAGGTAATGCGCCAAATCCATATTGTAGTGGTCTGAAACCTGTTTAACCCTTTGAGTGCCAGAGAGGTGGCCAATGCATTGCAAAGTGACACGGCTACAACTCTGGCATTCAGTGGGTTAAAAACCTCACCGGACTGTGTTTCGTAATTTGATTATTAACCTACTGTATGTTGAGGTGTCGTAGAGGAATTGCTTTGTAGTGCACTAGATACATATCCAGCATTCAGTGAGTTAAAAGGATAGTAATGTTTCATAATAAAACCCGCTCTAATTAATCTTCATAGTATTTGGACTTTGGAGAGTGTTATATCAATTCTATCAGAGTTGTAGTTCAAGAGTAATTGAATGACAAAGTATCCCCCTCCAGCCCCTTTTACTGATGTAATACTGCTCACCTCAGAGCATCATGGTGGTGTCCTGGTAGATTGCAGAGAGGGACAATCTTCAATTAAGATGAGGGAAAAACCTGTCAAGGGGGGCAGGGCTTTCATTGTTCTCATAGGAAGAAGATTGTCCCCTTCTGTTATCTGTCTGGTCTATGGACTGGATTCCACATCTGAGAAGAGATGGCTTACACTAGGTAAAAGGGGCGGGAGGGGAAACTTTATCATTCAATTACTCTTGTACTACAACTCTCACAGTATTGATATAACATTCTCTATGGCTCAATTGCTATGAAGATTAATTGGAGCTGCTGTTTTTGTGAAACATTACTATCCCTTTTTAAAGTGGACTGTCACTCGAAGTATAAGCTACTAGTTAGAGAGATAATAACATTTCATATATTTAAATGTATATCTAGTGTAGTGGTTATGCTCCTGAGTTAAACAAGGGTACTCCCACTACTGACAGATGTATTTTTTCAAAAGTTATTTCAGCTCAAACTTGAATTTGTTTTGGTGCAGAATCTCAAGGTCCTGAAACTGTACAGTGGCACTGTTACTACACCATCCTATCGACAGGTCTGGTCAGCTGACCATAAATATCCATAGGATGCTGTAGCAACAGCGCCACTGTACAGTTTCAGGCCCTTGAGATTCTGAACCAAAACAAATTCAAGTTTGAGCTGAAATAACTTTTGAATATAACACCTTTTAAGCACCGGGAGTTCCCTTGTTATATTCAGGAAGCTACATTTTTTTTCCATATTGTGGTACTATCCCTTTACGGATAGAGAGAAGTGAAAAATTGCCTATATGTTGTACTGTTCATATTTTACTTTTAGCGAAATTAGCTTTTTTAATTAATGGTAACACGCTCTGGCATTTTATGCTAATTGTCTCTGTACTGTGATAGGAATGGATCTAGTCCACACACTGTGATTAGGAATGGATCTCGTCCACACACTGCGATTAGGAATGGATATCGTCCACACACTGCGATTAGGAATGGATCTAGTCCACACACTGTGATATGAATGGATCTAGTCCACACACTGTGATATGAATGGATCTAGTCCACACACTGTGATAGGAATGGATCTAGTCCACACACTGTGATATGAATGGATCTAGTCCACACACTGTGATATGAATGGATCTAGGCAGAGTCCATACACTGTGATATGAATGGATCTAGGCAGAGTCCACACACTGTGATATGAATGGATCTAGTCCACACACTGTGATATGAATGGATCTAGTCCACACACACTGTGACAGGAATGGATCTAGTCCACACACTGTGATATGAATGGATCTAGTCCACATACTGTGATATGAATGGATCTAGTCCACATACTGTGATATGAATGGATCTAGTCCATACACTGTGATATGAATGGATCTAGTCCACACACTGTGATAGGAATGGATCTAGTCCACACACTGTGATAGGAATGGATCTAGTCCACACACTGTGATAGGAATGGATCTAGTCCACACACTGTGATAGGAATGGATCTAGTCCACACACTGTGATAGGAATGGATCTAGTCCACACACTGTGATAGGAATGGATCTAGTCCACACACTGTGATAGGAATGGATCTAGTCCACACACTGTGATAGGAATGGATCTAGGCAGAGTCCATACACTGTGATATGAATGGATCTAGTCCACACACTGTGACATGAATGGATCTAGTCCACACACACTGTGACAGGAATGGATCTAGTCCACACACACTGTGACAGGAATGGATCTAGTCCACACACACTGTGACAGGAATGGATCTAGTCCACACACACTGTGACAGGAATGGATCTAGTCCACACACACTGTGACAGGAATGGATCTAGTCCACACACACTGAGGGCATTTCCAATGGGACAGTGAGGGGTACGTTTTTGGCCTAGAACTGGGCTAATTAGCATACTGTGCAGGGAATTAGTATAAAGTGCCAGACTGTGCCATCAAAGTATACAGACTGATTTGAATAAAAATGGCTAGTGCAACTTGTACAAAAAGCTTAATTTTCTGTGAAGCAAAATGTTTTAGGGTGACAGGCCCACTTTGGAATGCCAGTGAGGTATCCAGTGCAACGCAGAGCTCTGAAAGGGTTAAGAACAGATTTTGAAAATGATGGGAAGAAACTTAACCCTTTGAATGCCAGAAGGATAAGTGATGCATTGCATGCCCCTCTGGCACTCAAAGGGTTAAACGCTTTTGAAATCTTAAGTTATAAAACTCTAGTATACGCCAAATGGGAAAAAAAAAAAGTCGTCATTCAGTCCTGCACAACGCAGTCTTACACTATTTTCCTTTTACTTTTGAGAATCTGAGAACTGAAAAAACTAAATTGGAAAATGACCTTCAGCAAATGGAGCAGGAGCTGCTATCGTGAGTGCACCAATCACATTCCACTTCCTCTCTGTCTCTTGGCCTGATTTGGTTCTTTCTATCACAAACTGTCTCTCCATCAGTGTATTTATTGGACTACCACCTACAGACCACACCCCCTCCTTGCACCCATGCTTTGACTTGCACCTTCTTCCTTATGGGGCAGCTATGCACCCTTAGACACCTACCTACACTAGTAGGGTACTATTGACCTGACGTTTTCGTTAAACTCTTGTCTTCTAAATACACTTAAAGGTATAGTAATGTTTCATAATAAAATCAGCTCTAATTAAGTCATAGTATTTGGACTTTGGAGAGTGTTATATCAGTACTGTTAGATTTGTAGTTCAAGAGTAATTGAATGATAAAGTATCCCCCTCCCGCCCCTTTTACTGATGTAACACTGCTCAGCCAGATCAGAAGGGAGGTGCCCAGGTAGACTGCAGAGAGGGACAATCTTCAATTAAGATAAGGGAAAAACCTGAAAAACTTGTCAAGGGGGGCAGGGATTTCATTGTTCTCATAGGAAGAAGATTGTCCCCTTCTGTTATCTGTCTGGTCTATGGACTTCATTCCACATCTGAGAAGAGATGGCTTACACTAGGTTAAAGGGGCGGGAGGGGAAACTTTGCTTGTGAATATCTCTCAAACCATAAAGGTTTGAGAGATAAGACTTATATTCATGTTTTGTTTTTTTGTGTGTGTTTTTTTTTTTATGCCTATTAAATAAAGATAAAACAAAGTATTACTATCACTTTAAAGGTAACACTTAAAGGGATAGTAATGTTTCACAAAATCAGCAGCTCCAATTAATCTTCATAGTATTTGGACTTTGGAGAGTGTTATTTCAATTCTGTCAGAGTTGTATTACAAGAGTAATTGAATGATAAAGTATCCCCCTCCCACCCCTTTTACTGATGTAACACTGCTCACCTCAGAGCAGCAAGACTGTCCGGATGGATCACAGAGAGGGACAATCTTCAATTAAGATAAGGGGAAAAACCTGTCAAGGGGGGCAGGGTTTTCCTTATGATCACAGTAAGAAGATTGTCCCTTGCTGTGATCTGTCCGGTCAAGAGACCAGATTCCACATCTGAGGGGAGGCTGATTACACTAGGTAAAAGGGCGGGAGGAGGATACTTTGTCATTGAATTACTCTTGTACTACAACTCTGACAGAATTGAAATAACACTCTCCAAAGTCCAAATACTATGAAGATTAATTGGAACTGCTAGTAATGTTTCACAATAAAATCACTTTAATATGTGAAAAAAGAGATTTATCCCTGTGAGTAAATCTAGGGTACCCCTCACTGCTGAGAGGTGTTTTATTCAAACATTACTGCACAAACTTTTTTTTTTTTTTTTTTTTTTTTTTTTTTTGAATCTCAATGGCCTGAAATTGTACAGTGGCGCTGTTGCTACATCATCCTATAGAAAGCTCTAGTCAATTGGCCATAAATCTCCTTAGGATGGTGTAGCAACAGCACCACTAACATTTGAGGCCATTGCAATACTACATAAAGAAAATGCAAGTTTGTGCTGCAATAGCTCTTGGAAAAAGTACACCTCAGCAGTGGAGGTATCCTTGTTCTTCTCAGGAGGTCAACCTTAAAGGGATACTAATACTTTATTATTACTATCCCCCATATTGTAGACATTTGTAAAATAATGTAATAGCCCCCAGGTTCATCTCTCAAACCTTTATGGTCTGAGAGATAACCGAAGGCAAAGTTCCCCCTCCCACCCCCTTCCCTGAAGTCAGCATTGTACTGACTGCAGGGGAAGTCTGTCATACGACAGGCTTGTGTCTCTTCAGCTGGCCGAGATCGCGTCAGTGAAAAATAATTATTTCACTGAAAGAGTCTTCTACATGTGCTTGGTTTTTTCTTGGTTTGCAAGCACACGTAGAAGACTGTTTCAGTGAAAAAATTCTTTGTCACCAACTTGACCACGGCTCTGCTGCAGAGACACCTGATGAAAGACAGTATATCCCTGCAGTCAGTACAACGCTGACTTCAGGGAACGGGAAACTTTGCCTTTGGTTATCTCTCAAACCATAAAGGTTTGAGAGATGAACCTGTGGGCTATTAAATTATTTTACAAATATGTACAATATGAGGGATAGTAAAAATAAAGTGTTACTATCCCTTTAAATGTTACTATCCCTTTAAACCCACTTGGATTAGTTTTGCCAGATTATTTAAAAATGGGGCTCTTCTCTGTGTGTGTGTGTTTTGTTTCATGTGCCTGCCAGTCACGTGTTGATATGATTCTTTTTACGGGATCTGGGAAGTGGTAAACCCACCTTGGATGTTAATCTACAATGTAGTGCATCAAATTGACTTGGAGACGTCTCTGCAATCCAAGAGATTACAGAGAAACAAATGTAAAAATATAACTTGCTTTGAGTGTGGGGTCATACATAACTATAAATATACATTTCCATGTGTTGGTAGAACCCATGACATATGGCAGAGGAAAGCAACGCCAGTCCTCAAATCACTAACCGTGCTTGTCAGGATCTCTCTCCTACAGTACAGGTGGATAACTGTACATGTCACTGTAACTGATGCACTTCTAATCAAATAGAGGTATCCTGAAACCCTGCACTTTTACTGGTAATTGAGGACATATGTTGCCTATACTTGATATATTCCATGGACTGTTCTTCAGCATGCTGGGGGAAGATATTTTCACTTGCGCAATAGAGTACACTCCTCACTTCCTGGTCAGGAAACTGAAAAGGAAAATGGCTTCCTCCACCCTTTTAAGGTGGAAAAAATCTATTGGAGGGCTTTTTCTGCTGAGTAGAAAAAAAAAAGTGTACTCCCACTGCTGAGATGTGACTTTCCAGAGTTGATAGTTTATACTGTTTTCGTGGGTTTTTACATTAACAGTGCCATCTAGTGGTCATATTCCAATTGGTTATTCTGCTGTGATCTGTGGGAGCAGTGAGTCACTGACAAACAGTTCTCCATAGTGTGTGATAGAAACTGCTGACTCACTTCTAATGGGAAGTAAGCACGCAGTAATTCACTTCCTGATCATTTGAACTATTAAAACATTTGAATAAAACATCTCCTAGCTGCGTGATTTACCCTTAGTTTACTCAGCAGGAAAAGCCCTATAACATATATAGGGTTAAAGCAGAACTACCACCGCACAACCTCTTTAGCTTAATTAAGTTCCCTTCTGGCGACTAGCTGCTTAGTAGCGCTAGTATCCAGAATTTTTACCTGATTTAATAGATTTCTCCTCTCTTCCATGGGTGACAGGCAGGACGGAACGCGGACATCTTGCCATTGTGACGTCCGCACGCCTGCACTGTCAGTCCCAGCCGGGTCTAGGAGGCGTTGCTAGGAGCCGGCCGGCTCCAAAAGGGGCTGACAGCGCAGGCACGCGGATGTCACAATGGCAAGATGTCCGCGCTCCGTCCTGCCTGTCACCCATGGAAGAAAGCTTAAATCTATTAAATCAGGTAATAATTCTGGTGAATAGCGCTACTAAGCAACTAGTCGCCAGATGGGGACTTAGTGAAGCTAAAGCTGTTGTGCGGTGGTAGTTCCTCTTTAGAATAAATAAATAAATGCAGAGTCCTTTAAACACACTGATGTTATAGATGTGGATAATCTGTGGAATCCAAGAGGTTAATGATATGAATCCCCCCCTCTTTGTTTCTAGAAATGGCATTACTTCACCAATCACCCACAAGTTTAACCGTATAATGACCAAGGGACTGAACTCGCTGCACTCTGAGTTGGAACTCGCCCAGAAGTCGCCAGATGTACGGAGGATAATTTACTGCTCCACCGATGTTTAAGATAAAGTGATCCTCCATACTTAGCCCTGTAGGATTATGGGAGTTTTAAGTTTAAGCTTACTGGGGGTTCTTCATGGTTCTTTAACCCTTTCAGTGCTGGTGGGATGATGTATAGGTACTTGGCACAATGCTTTACTCTTACACGTCTTAATAGCCCCAGTTACAACCACCCTTCTTAACCCTTTGAGTGCCAGAGGGGGTATGCAACGTATTGCTCTGCAATGTGTTGTGTGCCCCTCTGGCACTCAAAGGGTTAACACTATGAGCACCAGAGAGCTGTCCATTGCATTGCTTGAACAAGGACATTTTATTTAAAGGATCTGGAAAGTTTGTGTTTTTTTGTTTAAAACACCTTAACCCCTTGGTGTTCGCAGTCCTGGGAAGTAACCTTCCTTTAAGGACTGCTTTGAAGAGTCCGACGTGCTGGCACACGTAACCTGTGATGCGTACCGGCACGCCGCACTGGGGACTGAGAGAGACCTCTCCAGTCTTGGAGCGGTTAATCTCACTCCTCGTTTTTACTTACAGCGCTCCCGGATGAGCGCTGTAAGTATAATGTACGTGACTTGCTATGACCCTCACCAGTCCTTAACACAAAAACCGCGTGACGGGCATAACACACGATCGTTAAGAGGTTAAGGACCGGCCTGCATTTAAGGACCATGTCCCTTTTTGTTCAAGGAACCTTCTGTCAGTCCTGCGTGCTGTATTGGGGGAGGCTTACATATGTGACAAGTACCCATCAAGCACAAACAAGATAGTGTCTTGTTTTTAGGCATGGTGGCCTCTCCGTGGCGCTACAAGTCACGTTTCTCACTCCCATGTGCTATTACAGAGAGGAAATGTCCGTATCGGACTGGCCCCGCCCACACACAGTCCAGTTCTAAAATGTCAGGCACGAGTGAGACAGCCAATCCACAGACATATGGTTCAGCCTATATGGGTCTCATCAGTGTGGTGCAGCTGATTCCCTCTAGGCACATGGACGCAAGGGGCCGGGGCTACGATACCCTTATACTTAGGGAGACCTAAAAGTGTGTGATGAGCACCCATCAACACGAACAAGATAAAGTGCCTTATTCACAGGCATATTGGTGGAAGGCTGACAATTAAGAGAGAACTGTCAGATCTACAGAGCCGTAGCCCTTTGAGTGCCAGAGATATCAACCTCTCCAGCACTCTGAGGGTTAATTTCCTTGCCTCTGGGTGTTTTTTTGTGTTTGTATAGGTTAGTGTTGACTCTAAATAGAAATCGTCCGCAATTTATTCTCTGATGCGAGTCTCCTTCCTTACTCTTAGGTCTCTGTAGCTGAATGGATGAGCCCCTCCGGACAAAACGCTTCCCTAGATGTCACTTTAGATCGAGAAGTTCTCATAATGCTCCAAGGTCCTGCACGGGAGCAAGTCGCTGCTGAATTTAAAGCAATCATGCAAAACTTGGTAAGTCTCCATGTATTAACAGCTTTAGCTCTGAAAGGGATAATGTTAACAAAAAAAAAAAAAATCTCAAAGATTGTTTAGCAACAGCACCACTGAAATGCTAAAAAAAAAAAAAAAAAAAAAAAAAAATTCATGGTTGAGCTGCAATGACTTTTGAAGAAAAAAAAAACAAAAAACCCTGCGCACTCAGTAGTGGGAGTAACCTTGTTTTACTTAGGGGATTAACCCTGTAAAAAATGTTCTTACATATTAAAGCGATAGTAATACTTCGTTTTAACTTTATTTTATTTTGTAGGCATTAAAAAAACATGAAGAATATTAGTCTTATCTCTCAAATCTTTATGGTTTGAGAGATATTCACAAGCAAAGTTTCCCCTCCCGCCCCTTTTACCTAGTGTAAGCCATCTCTTCTCAGATGTGAATCCAGTCCATAGACCAGACAGATAACAGAATCTTCTTCCTATGAGAACAATGAAAGCCCTGCCCCCCTTGACAAGTTTTTCAGGTTTTTTCCCTTATCTTAATTAAAGATTGTCCCTCTCTGCAGTCTACCTGGGCACCTCCCTTCTGATCTGGCTGAACAGGGGGGGGATACTTTGCTTGAGAATATCTCTTAAACCATAAAGGTCTGAGAGATAAGACTTATATCGTTCTTCATGTTTTTTTAATGCCTACAAAATAAAATAAAGATAAAACGAAGTATTACTATCCCTTTAAGTGTTACTATCCCCCTATCCCTTTTTAAGAAGTACATCCTCGTAGCAGTAATCCCCACGCCTACAACTTATTATTGCCAAAAAAATCCTAATACCCTCTCTGAATTTTTGCTTGCTCCTCAGTTCAGTAGAGAAGATGGTCAGTCGGTCCTAGATAGCCGATTCATGGGCGGGGGGGGGGGGGGCATGATAGTAGCTGGCAACTTCTTCCAAGCTGGAAGTGTACCCAATCCTATTTAGAAAGCAAAAAGAACACACACAAGGTGCCAATAGTGCCTTATCAATACAATACTGACACAATATGTAGCATAGTATCAACTGCACTCACATCTGAATAATTCTGTGTCAATACCTATGTACAGATGCAGCCATTTAAAGGGATAATAATACTTTAATATTACTAATCCCCCATAGTGTTGCTATTTAAAAAAGAATTTAATTTCCCCCAGTGTCATCTCTCAAACCTTTATGGTTTGAGAGATAACCGTAAGCAAAGTTTCCCCCCTCCCTGAAGTCAGCATTGTACTGACTGCAGGGGAAGTCTGTCGTACAACAGTCAGGCAGCTCTGCAGCAGAGCCGAGATAGAGTTAGTAAAAAAAAAAAAAAAGAATTTTCACTGAAACGGTCTTCTACGTGTGCTTGGTTTGTGCTTGGTTTGCAATCACACGTAGAAGACTGTTTCAGTGAAATAATTTTTTTTTACTAATGCGATCGCGGCTCTGCTGCAGAACCACTTGATGAAAATAAAACCAGATATCCCTGTAGTCAGTACAACGCTAACTTCAGGGAAGGGGGGGGGGGGGACTTTGGTTACGGTTATCTCTCAAACCATAAAGGTTTGAGAGATGACACTGGGGGCAATTTAGTTCTTTTTTTAAATAGCTACACTATGGGGATTAGTAGTACTAAAGTATTACTATCCCTTTAAGCATACAGGGGATTCTTGCCACCCGTGTTCGGTCTGTATCGTATCCGACTCCTCCACGCCATTTCAGCTCTCCTCTCCTTGTATTCTACACAGGATGAATATCGATCAAAATAATGTCTTTATACAAATGTATCCAAAAGTAATAAAAAAAAAACCAGCTGCTGCTCCAGGAGATGTTATATCAAAGATTTGTTTCCATAACAGATATAAAGGTCTATTCATAAAAAACGTTTCACAGCGATCCGCGCTGCTGCTGATTGTTTCAATTATACAAGCTAAAGAAGCGGCGCGGATCGCTGTGAAACGTTTTTATGAATAGAGCTTTATATCCGTTATGGAAACAAACAATATATATGTGTGTGTGTGTGTGTGTGTGTGTGTGTGTGTATATATAATTTTTTTTTTTTTTTTTTTTTTTTTTACATTTTAAGTATTACTATCCCTTTAACTACATTTTCAGGACTTTTGGGTAACATGATATACAGGCAGTTTTTAATGTATTTTTCAAATATACAAATTTGAATGAAGGTGAAAGATCCACTTTAACCTCTTCGATGCAGAAGGTCTTAAACATGTTACAATGTGTTGGAAAACTCTCTAGCATTTAAGGAGTTAAAGTTCCCTATGAGAGTTGTACGTGTAACTTGTAGTGCAGACGGTGTGTCTCAGAGTTGCTACACTTTTAATTTGTGCATATGGCCTTCCGCACACACCTCTGGTTCAAATCCATCTGCTGTATTCGGTGCGGTCACCCCTCCCTGTCTCACCAGATTTTGTTGTCCCTGCGCCTCTCCCAGCAGGAGGAAACCTGCGATATGTCGGACCTCGTGTTGGTTTCTCTGCAGCGCCTGATTGATTCTGATACGGACGTGAAGGATCTCCCAGGCCGGATGCTGGAGGTGAGGATAGGAATAAGCAGACAGACCAGAGGGGGCAGGACTCCCTGACCTCAAGCTCCGCCCATTGCACAGGCTTATGCATGCTGCCTGCATCAGTTTGGGGTCGGACTATGAAAGAGCCAGTGGGAGGAGTTTTAGGTCCAGGGATCCTGTCATGTCAGCCTCAATGGAAATGACATTTAGGACTGAGTGCATTCTCTTGAACCAAAGCACAAATGCAATATCCACAGATTATTGGGGTCTTCTGACCATAGGAAGGTAAGTGGGGGTTATTATTATTATTTGTATGCCTGGCAGTTTTAGGTTAACCCTTTGAGTGCCAGAAGTGTGTTCGATGCATTGCATTGTGCATCCCTCTGGCACTCAAAGGGTTAAATGCACACTAAATGATAACCCTGCACCGCCTGTTTGAACTGGTGCATTGCTATTGAACTGGCCATGCCATCAACTTTCTATGCGAGTGTGGCCATCTCCGTTGAACCATCTGCCAAAATATAGCACTGTAGGTGCCCATGTCATTAGTCTTGGGCCTTGTTCACACTGGCAGCCTGGTTGGGCTTTGTTTTTTTAGCATTTGCCAAGCTGCCAAAACTTCATTCAATGTCCTGCACTCCCCTGGGAACCTCTTGCACAGGGGGACACATTGGTGTCACAAGGCCCGCCCACATAGTGAGCCATATATGATTGGCTGACTCCTATGGAGTCATCAACATATTGGAGATTGTAACTGGCATCGCAATCTCCCATAGGCCACTATGCTGAAAAGACGTACTGCAATCTGGTATTCATCCTCACAGAACACCTCTGAGTGGGGCAGCGTGCCGCATTCAGGTGTGTGATGGAAAAAAGTGGTAATGCTACAATAGACCATTGTGGGAGTATAGCCTGATGTGAAATCCTGCCCTGAAATGAGGGTATATATGTATACATTCCTTCCATATGTCCCTCATTAGGAGATGTTGGGGGTCCATACCTACAAAGCGTCCCTCTTTAGAAGATATTAGGGGTCCATACCTTCCTAGTGTCCCTGTTTAGTTGGGGCAGCCCCTCTTTGAGACCAAAATCCCTCTGTGCCTCTTTCCCACCCTGGTGTCCCTGTGTTTAGGAGATCAGACTGTGTGGTGTGTATATAAGTGTATCACCCTGGTGTCCCTGTGTTTAGGAGATCACACTGTGTGGTGTGTATATAAGTGTATCACCCTGGTGACCCTGTGTTTAGGCGATCAGACTGTGTGATGTGTATATAAGTGTATTACCCTGGTGTCCCTGTGTTTAGGAGATCAGACTGTGTGGTGTGTATAGAAGTGTATCACCCTGGTGTCCCTGTGTTTAGGAGATCACACTGTGTGGTGTGTATATAAGTGTATCACCCTGGTGTCCTTGTGTTTAGGAGATCAGACTGTGTGGTGTATATACAAGTTCATCACCCTGGTGTCCCTGTGTTTAGGAGATCAGACTGTGTGGTGTGTATATAAGTGTATCACCCTGGTGTCCCTGTGTTTAGGAGACCAGACTGTGTGGTGTGTATATAAATGTATCACATTGTTCCACAACCATAAAACTCACATTAATGTGTTTTATAAATGAGTCGGTGTAAATAAAATGTTGGTCTTGTTCTAAATCATTTATTCATTTACACACAGAGGTGCCAATGGGTCATAAAGTAACCTAAAAATGTGAGTGATCATCACACCCCCACTTTGGCCATTTGCAATGTTTGGAGGTGTCTGTAGATTATTTCAGTAGCACAAACAGTTGTACTTTACAGTTTACATATTGTATAGAGGGATTGGTAACTACAGTACTTTATCTAGGGATACGTACATTAATATAGGAGGTCCCTGCCCCAGAGGGCTTACAATCTAAGTATACGATGGGGGACATACCGATACAATCAAGTGGTGCAATTTATGAAAAAAGAGGAGGTTCACATATTACAGTAGTGCAACATTTTTTATACATTTTATTTGACTCATTTTAGATAATAAAAGCAGATTTGAAAGAAAAGCGTAATACCTGGACACAAAAGCTAAAACAGCTGGAAAAGCACCGGGATTGTCTGGATAAAGATTTTGTGAGGATGGCGGGGAACCTCCGCCGACTGAAAACTGAGCAGGTTCATATGAGGAAGGAGCTGACGTCCAGGTACATTAGTGATCTGAGTGACAGTGCAGCATGTCCATGGGCAGATCTGATGGGCAAACAAGATATATCAACCCTTTGAGTGCCAGAGGGGTACGCAATGCAAGGGTTAGTAAAGTGTAAAATTAGGGATTTGCTTTTGTGAATATGGTTACAAAAGAAAAGTGTGTAAATTATGGGGAAAACCAAATATTGACCCCATAAGTACTAGTTAGGTTTGCAATGCATTGAACATCCCTCTGATCCTTTAGAAGTGAAATTGGTTTATATATTAACTTCAGCTGCCATCTGTTTATATTACTAGAGTTCATGGATTGAAGATCAAATACACTTGTCTGTCACCTGTAGGATAGGATGTGCTCCTGCACTATACAGCCAATTACCGATTTACCTTTATTGAATGTAAAATATGCTGCAGCATTTTGTGAAGTATAGAAAGATCATGCAATGCAATAAATCCTATATAAATGCCATTAAACAGATAGTAATACTTAAAATGTGTGTTTAAAAAAAAAAAAAAAAAAAAAAAAAAAAAAATGTAGGGGGGTTTTGAACAGTTCAAACGTGAATTTTTTTAGGTGCAATATCACAGTGGCCTGAAAATGTACAGTGGCACTGTTGCTACACCATCCTATGGAGATTTATGGTCTACAGACCAGAGCAGTCCATAGGATGGTGTAGCAACAGCGCCACTGTAAATATTCAGGCCACTGTGATATTGCACCTAAAAATTCAAGTTTGAGCGGTTATAATTTTTTAATAAAATATCTCTCAGCGGTGGGAGTACCCTTGTTACATATATACATATATAAAATATTATGATAATTATATTTTTTTGCATTTTAAGTATTGCTATCCCTTTAAGTGTATCTAGAGGCCATGGGAAAACTATTGATATCTTCAGCTCTGATAAGTAATCAGCAATTTCAGCCAGTAGATGTCACTCTATAGCCAAGAACAGCCACACTGGTAACAGGGATCAGTTAACGCTTGTGGAGAGTGATGCTCATGTCCTATATTTATATATACACTGTACAGAAGCAGAAAGCACTTGCAGTGAAAAAATTGGCTTTATTCATTCATTTCGGGCAGCAACTGTGGCCTTTATCAAGATCACACCACATAGTCAACACAAGCCTTATACACTATTTTTGGAACTGAAATGGTTAATTGTGTGACACACACACACACACACACACACACACACACACACACCTTTAATTGAATTTGTGAATGGTGCAATGGTGCGCCCCCCCCCCCCCCCATTCTCTGCTGAAGATCCGCCAGCCGGTCCCGGGACCAGGATCTCATGCTGTCAGCTAGATCGCTGCCATCTGTGAAAGGGGCGGGAGGGGTGAACTCTAGAAGCTTATATCTCTCAAACTATACCGTTTTGAAATATGGGATTTACATCAGTTAATTTATTTTTGTTAATATCTATAATATTACATTTTGTTAAAAACAGCCATTACTATCCCTTTAAGCCAGACTTTCTGTGAGACTGTCCTGCACAGATCTCAGTCACTTCCTGTCTCTACACAGAACTGACAGGTCGGTGCAGAACAGATACTTCCTGTAGGGAGGAAGTGACCCCAGATGGGGGTAACCATACGAGTGCTCAAAAGGGTCGGAGGGTGGATGTTAAATGTCACACCACCATTCGAGTGCCAGATGGGGTGGAGGGGTTGTACCACTAACTAACTATTTCAGTGACAGAAGCAGATGGAGTGGGGGGGATGGGGTTTGCACCATTAACCATATCAGTGCTAGAAGGGCCATCTGTGTGTTGGGGTGAGGGGGATTGTATTTTACTATTAACAATTTGAGTGACCGAATGGGTAGGGGATGTTGTACCACAGAGTGGGGAGGAAACACCTCTTTACAATTTCAGTGCCTGATGAGAGAAGAGACAATTTCCCAGTTTTGGCTCTCAAACTGTTAGTTATGTCATTAACCTCTTGAGTGCCAGGTAAGAGTGTCTGTATGTGTGAGGGAGCATTGTGTGTGGGTCCGTTTACTGACTGTTGCCCTATAGGTGTAATTCAGGAAAAAACTGCACCACCACAGTGGAGACACATTCCTTAACCCTTTGAGTGCCAGAGGGGTACACAATGCATTATGCTTTGCGTACTCCTCTGGCACTCAAAGGGCTAAGTTTCCATCGACTTACATGTGGCTTTTAACCCCTTGAATACAAGAGGTCCCAAGCTCCTTGTGAAGCAATGCACTGAATTCTCTTCTATACAAAGGGTTAAAATCCCCATTTAAATGGGAGGTAATGGAAGGAATTTCAGCCCTGTAGTTCAGTTGGTTTGAGGCAGAATTTCACCTCTTACTTGATCAGCGTGGCCCCTTGTGTCGGTAGCAGAGAGAGGGCCCCGGCTGCGTCCTGCTCTCGTCACTGTTCTGCTATTCGTTCATTGCATCATGTGGGAGCAGGAAGCAGAAGATTATTTCGGCAGGTGCAACGTTCTCGCCCCCTCCCTCCCCTCGCTCTTCAGTAAAATGTCATGTTCTTGTGGTTTTCCCTTCACTACAGACTGCACGAGCTGGACACGGTCAGGCAGCAGCAAGAGGAAGCAGAGGGACGGGTCAGCGCCATCCTCGCCCAGCTAGAAGACTGCAGTGCGCAAAAGGAGGAGTTTGCCCACAAGGTAGGGCCACTTGGGTCTGTACTGTAACACATGGGGCCCTGCGTAGGGCTAGGCTTCCCAATAGGCAGAGTGGGCAACTTTCTAGAGCGCCACATTTTGAGGCACGTCAACCTGTCCTGGCCACACCCACATTCTGATATGGGTGGGGCCAGAGCAATCTCCAGGTCATTACACCAGTTTTATACCCCTTGAATACTAGAGGGATTGCTAATGCATTGGATATCTCTCTAGCACTCAAGGAGTTAAAGCTTTTTTTTTTCTCCCCCTTGCTTGTTGTATGCCAAGGGTATATTCTGTGCTATGAAACAGTAGGTGAGACTGAGGGTGCGGTCATGCAAATAGCAAGGGTGGGGTCATGGGAGGAGCTAAGGTCACCTAGAGTGCCTCTCCTAGAGAGACTGGGATATAAATCCAGCTCTGGTTTTGTGTCGCTGGTGGTACTACAGAGTAAGCAGTTCCTTAGGGCCCCCACTTGATCTAAGGGTGAAGGGGCACATTTTTGGGGTGTGAGTTCTGCGTTGCCTAACAATTATATGTTCCTTTTAGTCTCTGTATTGGTCTCATTTGTACCAGAAATACAGGAGACATGTCCTGTTTGTGTTTAGGCAGTGAAATCTCTATATTTTAACATGTTAACCCCATAATGACCAGTGACGTGTCAGAACCCAACACCTGTAAACTTGTCTAACCCTTTGAGTGCCAGAGAGGTATCTATTACATTGCGTTGCAATGTAGTTAAAGGACCAGTGACAGTCTTTGGATATCCTTTTGAAATTTTGCCCACTATAGGGCGACCTACTAAATGGTGCATTAATCATGTCACCCAGATGAAAAGGGAGACCTGAGAATCTCGCCCGAGTCAAAAGGGATATATTCCCATGTAGCGGGCTTAACCCTTTGAGTGCCAGAGTGGTACAGAATGCATTGCAGAGCAATGCATTATGTACCACTCTGGCACTCAAAGTGTTAAACATTGCTCATTTTGAGCGCCAGCAACATTCTCTTAAACCTACCCTGGTGATATTTGTGTCTTCATAGTTGGACTATAGAAATGTTGCCATGAAGCCAGAACAGTTGTGCGTATTCCCGCGCTCCTTCCCCTCTCTGTCCGCGGCTCATAGTAATAATAAAAAAAGCAAATCGCCATCTGCAAAGACACAGATGTGCAACTCACCCCCCACAGTGCACATATTGATCAGTATATTTAAGTTCTGCTTCGTTATTTGTGTGAAATATACTGCTTCAGTACGTGCACTGTGGGGGGTGAATTGCGCGCCTGTGTCTTTGCAGATGGTGTGTTTTTTGTTTTTTTTGTTTTGTGTTTTTTTTTTTGTTTTTTTTGTTTTTTTTATTGAGCCGTGGACAGTGAGGGGAAGGAGAGCGGGAGTACTTGCACAACTGTCCTGGGTTCATGTCAACATTTCTATAGTCCACCTATGAACACACACCAAGGTATGTTTAAGAGAATGTTGCCGGCACTCAAATGAGTGACGCTTAAAGGAGCAGTAAACTTTTTTTTTAATGAAAATATATATATTGTAGGGATTTTCCTATTGAGTAAAATAAGGGTACTCCTACTGAGGAGGGATTTATATTTCCAGAGTTATTACAGTTTAAACCCATGTTTTTTTACATTAGCAGTGCCCTCTAGTGGTCAAATTCTAATTAGATTTCCTGTTAGATTCTAATGGAGAAGAAAGAAAAGTCAGTGACATACAGTTCTCCACAGAATGTGATAGACACTGCTGACTCGCTTCCTGTCAGTTAGAACTATCAGGAAGTAAACACAGTAAATTCACTTCCTGTCAGTTAGAAGTATCAGGAAGTAAACACAGTAAATTCACTTCCTGTCAGTTAGAACTATCAGGAAGTAAACACAGTAAATTCACTTCCTGTCAGTTAGAACTATCAGGAAGTAAACACAGTAAATTCTCTTCCTGTCAGTTAGAACTATCAGGAAGTAAACACAGTAAATTCACTTCCTGTCAGTTAGAACTATCAGGAAGTAAACACAGTAAATTCACTTCCTGATTATTTAAACTACTATACATTTTATAACACATCTGACAGCAGTGGGAGTGACCTTGTTTTATTCAGCAGGAAATGTTCTATAAAATGTGTTTTTCATAAAGAAACTTTTTTTTTTTTTTTTTTTTTAAGCCCGCTACATGAGTATCTCCCCCTTTCATCCTGGCAACATGGTTAATGTGGCATTTAGTAGGTCGCCCAATAGTGGGCAATATTTTGATAGTGAACCCGTTCCTTGCAAAATACGTATTTTGTGCTTAGTGCTCCTGCGGGGTTTCTGTGATTACTAGCAGGGTCTGAAACTGATCTCCACAACACCGGAGAGGTCACTATTAGACCCCTGTTCGATGTGCAGGTACACGTCATCGATTGTGTGCTGGCGCACTGACCAACTTCAAAGTGATCCTTAAAGGGATAGTAATACTTCGTTTTAACTTTATTTTATTTTGTAGGCATTAAAAAAACACGAAGAACGATATAAGTCTTATCTCTCAAACCTTTATGGTTCGAGAGATATTCACAACCAAAGTTTCCCCTCCCGCCCCTTTTACCTAGTGTAAGCCATCTCTTCTCAGATGTGGAATGCAGTCCATAGACCAGACAGATAACAGAAGGGGACACTTTTCTTCCTTTGAAAACAATGAAATCCCTGCCATCCTTGACAAGCTTTTCAGGTTTTTCCGTTATCTTAATTGAAGATTGTCCCTCTCTGCAGTCTACCTGGGCACCTCCCTTCTGCCCTGGCTGAACAGTGTTAGACCAGTAAAAGGGGCGGGAGGGGGACACTTTGCTTGTGAATATCTCTTAAACCATAAAGGTTTGGGAGATAAGACTTATATCATTATTCATGTTTTTTTAATGCCTACAAAATTAAAATAAAGTTAAAACGAAGTATTACTATCCCTTTAACCCTTTGAGTGCCAGAGGGGTACGCAATGCGTTGCATACCCCTCTGGCACTCAAAGGGTTAAGGGAAGGTCACTCTCAGACTGCTAGTCTTTAACGGGTTCAAGATTCCTTGCGACGGACTCTAACACCTGGATTAGAACAAGAAGGTCCACACCGCATAAAATCAACAATATGGGGGAAGCTTAAAGGGTTAATATTTCAGGTCTTGGAAGTTCCCAGTTACAGAGGGTCCTGCAGAGCTCGTTCAGTAGCGCCGCCGCAGGTAAACCAAATCCGATTACAGTTTCCTATTAGAAATACCGGCGCGTGATTATAGGGGGGCACCATGTAAAACTTTCACCTAAATACCCCAAAAACTTAGAGCCAGCACTGCGCTGTGTCCAGAATAAAAGTGCAGCAATTCTGGAACAAACGGCCCCACAGGGAACAAATACGTTGTCAAAGTTCCTATTGATCTTAAGTAGCTCTGTTAATCCCTTTTATTGCTGTTTACTTCAATGGGAATTAGTTAATTTACAGAACTCCTCTACTGCCACCCCCTTTTATACATGATCTAATTAAAATATAAAACTGCATTGTATATTAAAAGCTAACTCCTAAATAAATTAAATATCCGGGAGGGGTCCTAAACCTCTAAATATCCTGGAAACTAAAGGTTAACCCTTTGAATGCCAGAGGGGTACGCAACGCATTGCTTTGCAATGCGTTGCGTACCCCTCTGGCACTCAATGGGTTAAATATTTTTGGTACAGAAAGTCTTACATTTTTTTTTTATAACGTTCTCAGGGCCGCTGTTCATTTAACCCTTGGAGTGCCAGTGGATACTTTCTGGCACTCCAAGGGTTAAGTAATCTCGATTCATGTCACAGAAGCGATAGTGCAGTAATGTCTGTAAATTGTTGTAGATGGAAGAACTGCTTTTCGGAATAGAAGAGCGGTGGGTACTAATTAACTGCTATAGATATTGTCACTCATTACAAGCTGCACAATCCGCGTGTAGTACAGGAGCAGAGCAGTGCAATTCTAGGGGAAAACCAGCTGCTCCATAGGGGACAAGAACATTCCCCAAATAACATTGTATTACATCACACAGATCATTCAGTGCTGCAGGGAGAGTGCAACATTGTATTACATCACACAGAGCATTCAGTGCTGCAGGGATAGTGTAACATTGTATTACATCACATCGAGCAATCAGTACTGCAGGGATAGTGTAACATTGTATTACATCACACAGATCATTCAGTGCTGCAGGGAGAGTGTAACATTGTATTACATCACACAGAGCATTCAGTGCTGCAGGGATAGTGTAACATTGTATTACATCACATCGAGCAATCAGTACTGCAGGGATAGTGTAACATTGTATTACATCACACAGATCATTCAGTGCTGCAGGGAGAGTGTAACACTGTATTACATCACACAGAGCATTCAGTGCTGCAGGGATAGTGTAACATTGTATTACATCACATCGAGCAATCAGTACTGCAGGGATAGTGTAACATTGTATTACATCACACAGATCATTCAGTGCTGCAGGGAGAGTGCAACATTGTATTACATTATTCCTGCAGTACTGAATGCTCTGTGTGATGTAACATTGTATTACATCACACAGAGCATTCAGTGCTGCAGGGAGAGTGTAACATTGTATTACATCACACAGAGCATTCAGTGCTGCAGGGAGAGTGTAACATTGTATTACATCACACAGATCATTCAGTGCTGCAGGGATAGTGTAACATTGTATTACATCACACAGACCATTCAGTGCTGCAGGGATAGTGTAACATTGTATTACATCACACAGAGCATTCAGTGCTGCAGGGATAGTGTAACATTGTATTACATCACACAGAGCATTCAGTGCTGCAGGGATAGTGTAACACAGTATTACATCACACAGAGCATTCAGTGCTGCAGGGATAGTGTAACATTGTATTACATCACACAGAGCATTCAGTGCTGCAGGGATAGTGTAACATTGTATTACATCACACAGAGCATTCAGTGCTGCAGGGATAGTGTAACATTGTATTACATCACACAGAGTATTCAGTGCTGCAGGGAGACTGTAACATTGATTTACATCACACAGATCATTCAGTACTGCAGGGATAGTGTAACATTGTATTACATCACACAGATCATTCAGTACTGCAGGGAGAGTGTAACATTGTATTACATCACACAGAGCATTCAGTACTGCAGGGAGTGTGTAACATTGTATTACATCACACAGAACATTCAGTGCTGCAGGGATAGTGTTACATTGTATTACATCACACAGACCATTCAGTGCGGCAGGGAGACTGTAACATTGTAATACATCACACAGAACATTCAGTACTGCAGGGAGAGTGTAACATTGTATTACATCACACAGACCATTCAGTACTGCAGGGATAGTGTAACATTGTATTACATCACACAGACCATTCAGTACTGCAGGGATAGTGTAACATTGTATTACATCACACAGATCATTCAGTACTGCAGGGATAGTGTAACATTGTATTACATCACACAGAGCATTCAGTGCTGCAGGGATAGTGTAACATTGTATTACATCACACAGATCATTCAGTGCTGCAGGGAGAGAGTTAGTACAGTATCAATGTTCTGCTTTTTTACCTGGAAATTGAGATGCAGGGAGCTCGCTGTCAGGGACATAAGTTATAACTTGTAAAAAGACAGAAAAATGTGAAGGGTTACTGTTCCTTTAACTCTTTGAGTGCCAGAGGGGTATGCAACGCATTATAAAGCAATGCATTGCATACCCCTCGGGCACTCAAAGGATTAATCTGGGAGGAAAATCCAAATGGCCTCTATGAATAATCATTTCTGTATGGATTGGTCCACCAAACGTACATTTTTACCTGTTACAGGGCTGTTATGTGGAAGGAGGCGGACATGGTGATTTTGTAGGACTCCTCCTTCCTCCAATGTCCCTATTAAGTGTTTAGTTTATATTAGATCTCCTGGAATCCTGCCACAAAGAATCACCTCGTAATCAGTGCACATGAATCCAGCACTAATTAAGTGTAATTTACGGACAACTACTTCATTCAGACATGATTCATAGTGGCCATTAGGATTTTCTGTCCAGATTAAGGCAAGTATGTGTGTGTGGGGAGTTTTTCCTCGGAGTTACCGTTCCTTTAATGTGCAGTGTACAGACATTTCTGGTTAAAGGAAAATAATCTGCCAGTTAACAACATAAATATGATTGGTTGGAGGCTGGAATGTTTACAAAGTCATTTTGCTCTGTGTCCGCGCTGAAGCGTCTTCGCTGGAGAAAGATTCACTGCAGACGGAGGTGCTGGGTGTTCACTGATACTGCAGTGTGTGTGTGCCAGTCCCTGAATGATTCTATAGTGTGTGTGCCAGTCCCTGAATGATGCTACTCCTGTGTGTCTGTCCCTGAATGATGCTACTCCTGTGTGTCTGTCCCTGAATGATTCTGCAGTGTGTGCCAGTCCCTGAATGATTCTGCAGTGTGTGCCAGTCCCTGAATGATTCTGCAGTGTGTGCCAGTCCCTGAATGATTCTGCAGTGTGTGCCAGTCCCTGAATGATTCTGCAGTGTGTGCCAGTCCCTGAATGATTCTGCAGTGTGTGTGCCAGTCCCTGAATGATTCTGCAGTGTGTGTGCCAGTCCCTGAATGATTCTGCAGTGTGTGTGCCAGTCCCTGAATGATTCTACTCCTGTGTGCCTGTCCCTGAATGATTCTACTCCTGTGTGCCTGTCCCTGAATGGCTCTACTCCTGTGTGCCTGTCCCTGAATGGCTCTACTCCTGTGTGCCTGTCCCTGAATGGCTCTACTCCTGTGTGCCTGTCCCTGAATGGCTCTACTCCTGTGTGCCTGTCCCTGAATGGCTCTACTCCTGTGTGCCTGTCCCTGAATGGCTCTACTCCTGTGTGCCTGTCCCTGAATGGCTCTACTCCTGTGTGCCTGTCCCTGAATGGCTCTACTCCTGTGTGCCTGTCCCTGAATGGCTCTACTCCTGTGTGCCTGTCCCTGAATGGCTCTACTCCTGTGTGCCTGTCCCTGAATGGCTCTACTCCTGTGTGCCTGTCCCTGAATGGCTCTACTCCTGTGTGCCTGTCCCTGAATGGCTCTACTCCTGTGTGCCTGTCCCTGAATGGCTCTACTCCTGTGTGCCTGTCCCTGAATGATTCTACTCCTGTGTGTGCCTGTCCCTGAATGATTCTACTCCTGTGTGTGTCTGTCCCTGAATGATTCTACTCCTGTGTGCCTGTCCCTGAATGATTCTACTCCTGTGTGCCTGTCCCTGAATGGCTCTACTCCTGTGTGCCTGTCCCTGAATGGCTCTACTCCTGTGTGCCTGTCCCTGAATGGCTCTACTCCTGTGTGTGTCTGTCTCTGAATGGTTCTACTCCTGTGTGTGTCTGTCCCTGAATGATTCTACTCCTGTGTCTGTCTGTCTCTGAATGGTTCTACTCTGTGTGTGTCTGTCCCTGAATGATTCTACTCCTGTGTGTGTCTGTCTGTCCCTGAATGATTCTACTCCTGTGTCTGTCTGTCTCTGAATGGTTCTACTCTGTGTGTGTCTGTCTCTGGTTCTGCAGTGTACCAGATTCTGTGTACCAGTCCCTGAAACACACGCACTACAGAATCTGTCACTGAATGATGCAGGGGTAGACTATTGTTAGATCTACAAGTGGCTAGCGGTGATGGAAGTTGTAATGGAGACCCAAATGTTGCCTCTTCTTGCTGCAGTGTGTGTGTGTGTGTGTGTGTGTGTGTGTGTGTTTGGGGGTATATTTGTGTTGGACTCTGCAGTATGTGTACATGCCCCTAATGGCTTGCCCATGACTTCAGGTTGGCCGGCTTGAGGACGCACTTCACACTGTGAGGACACAGGCAGAGTCTTTGGGGTGCGCATTAGAGGAAGCACTTACAGACCAGCGCCATCTCCAGGCTACAAATGACTTATTAACTGGGAGCTGTCAAACCAATGTACAGAAGATCAAGGACCAGCAGAGTGAGTACCAGCTACATGTATGTTTATTATAGTATAGAGCTGGGTACATGTATGTATTATAGTATAGAGCAGAGAATGTACTAGGTACATGTATGTATATTATAGTGTAGAGCAGAGTATGTGCTGGGTACATGTATGTATTATAGTATAGAGCTGGGTACATGTATGTATTATAGTATAGAGCAGAGTATGTACTAGGTACATGTATGTATATTATAGTATAGAGCAGAGTATGTGCTGGGTACATGTATGGAGCAGAGTGAGTACCAGCTACATGTATGTATATTATAGTGTAGAGCAGGGTATGTGCTGGGTACGTGTATGTATTTAGTAGTATGGAGCACAGTGAGTACCGGGGACGTGTATGTATTTAGTAGTATAGAGCAGTGTGAGTACTGGGGACGTGTATGTATTTAGTAGTATGGAGCACAGTGAGTACTGGGTACGTGTATGTATTTAGTAGTATAGAGCACAGTGAGTACTGGGTACGTGTATGTATTTAGTAGTATGGAGCACAGTGAGTACTGGGTACGTGTATGTATTTAGTAGTATAGAGCACAGTGAGTACAGGGGACGTGTATGTATTTAGTAGTATGGAGCACAGTGAGTACTGGGGACGTGTATGTATTTAGTAGTATGGAGCACAGTGAGTACAGGGGATGTGTATGTATTTAGTAGTATGGAGCACAGTGAGTACTGGGGACGTGTATGTATTTAGTAGTATAGAGCAGTGTGAGTACCGGGGACGTGTATGTATTTAGTAGTATAGAGCACAGTGAGTACTGGGGACGTGTATGTATTTAGTAGTATGGAGCACAGTGAGTACTGGGGACGTGTATGTATTTAGTAGTATGGAGCACAGTGAGTACCAGGTACGTGTATGTATTTACTAGTATAGAGCACAGTGAGTCCCGGGACGTGTATGTATTTAGTAGTATGGAGCACAGTGAGTACTGGGGACGTGTATGTATTTAGTAGTATAGAGCACAGTGAGTACTGGGGACGTGTATGTATTTAGTAGTATGGAACAGAGTGAGTACTGGGGACGTGTATGTATTTAGTAGTATAGAGCAGTGTGAGTACCGGGTACGTGTATGTATTTAGTAGTATAGAGCAGTGTGAGTACTGGGGACGTGTATGTATTTAGTAGTATGGAACACAGTGAGTACTGGGGACGTGTATGTATTTAGTAGTATGGAGCACAGTGAGTACTGGGGACGTGCATGTATTTAGTAGTATGGAGCACAGTGAGTACCGGGGACGTGTATGTATTTAGTAGTATGGAGCACAGTGAGTACTGGGGACGTGTATGTATTTAGTAGTATAGAGCACAGTGAGTACTGGGGACGTGTATGTATTTAGTAGTATGGAACAGAGTGAGTACTGGGGACGTGTATGTATTTAGTAGTATAGAGCAGTGTGAGTACCGGGGACGTGTATATATTTAGTAGTATGGAGCAGAGTGAGTACCAGGTACGTGTATGTATTTAGTAGTATGGAGCAGTGTGAGTACCAGGTACGTGTATGTATTTAGTAGTATAGAGCAGTGTGAGTACTGGGGATGTGTATGTATTTAGTAG
This sequence comes from Rhinophrynus dorsalis, assembly GCA_037306005.1. Classification (NCBI taxonomy): domain Eukaryota; kingdom Metazoa; phylum Chordata; class Amphibia; order Anura; family Rhinophrynidae; genus Rhinophrynus; species Rhinophrynus dorsalis. The sequence goes on from CM074721.1 coordinate 11,606,363, forward strand.
TATAGAGCAGTGTGAGTACTGGGGACGTGTATGTATTTAGTAGTATGGAGCAGTGTGAGTACTGGGGACGTGTATGTATTTAGTAGTATGGAGCACAGTGAGTACTGGGGACGTGTATGTATTTAGTAGTATGGAGCAGTGTGAGTACTGGGGACGTGTATGTATTTAGTAGTATGGAGCACAGTGAGTACAGGGACATGTATGTATTTAGTAGTATGGAGCACAGTGAGTACTGGGGACGTGTATGTATTTAGCAGTATAGAGCACAGTGAGTACCGGGGACGTGTATGTATTTAGTAGTATAGAGCACAGTGAGTACTGGGGATGTGTATGTATTTAGTAGTATGGAGCACAGTGAGTACCGGGGACGTGTATGTATTTAGTAGTATGGAGCACAGTGAGTACCGGGGACGTGTATGTATTTAGCAGTATAGAGCACAGTGAGTACCGGGGACGTGTATGTATTTAGTAGTATGGAGCACAGTGAGTGCCGGGGACGTGTATGTATTTAGTAGTATAGAGCACAGTGAGTACCGGGGACTTGTATGTATTTAGTAGTATGGAGCACAGTGAGTACCGGGGACGTGTATGTATTTAGTAGTATGGAGCACAGTGAGTACCGGGGACGTGTATGTATTTAGTAGTATGGAGCACAGTGAGTACCGGGGACGTGTATGTATTTAGTAGTATGGAGCACAGTGAGTACCGGGGACGTGTATGTATTTAGTAGTATAGAGCACAGTGAGTACCGGGGACGTGTATGTATTTAGTAGTATAGAGCACAGTGAGTACCGGGGACGTGTATGTATTTAGTAGTATGGAGCACAGTGAGTACAGGGGACGTGTATGTATTTAGTAGTATGGAGCAGTGTGAGTACTGGGGACGTGTATGTATTTAGTAGTATGGAGCACAGTGAGTACCGGGGACGTGTATGTATTTAGTAGTATGGAGCACAGTGAGTACAGGGGACGTGTATGTATTTAGTAGTATGGAGCACAGTGAGTACCGGGGACGTGTATGTATTTAGTAGTATGGAGCACAGTGAGTACAGGGGACGTGTATGTATTTAGTAGTATGGAGCACAGTGAGTACCGGGGACGTGTATGTATTTAGTAGTATGGAACAGAGTGAGTACCGGGGACGTGTATGTATTTAGTAGTATGGAGCACAGTGAGTACTGGGGACGTGTATGTATTTAGTAGTATGGAACAGAGTGAGTACCGGGGACGTGTATGTATTTAGTAGTATGGAACAGAGTGAGTACAGGGGACGTGTATGTATTTAGTAGTATGGAACAGAGTGAGTACTGGGGACGTGTATGTATTTAGTAGTATGGAACAGAGTGAGTACAGGGGACGTGTATGTATTTAGTAGTATGGAGCACAGTGAGTACTGGGGACGTGTATGTATTTAGTAGTATGGAACAGAGTGAGTACCGGGGACGTGTATGTATTTAGTAGTATGGAACAGAGTGAGTACAGGGGACGTGTATGTATTTAGTAGTATGGAGCACAGTGAGTACTGGGGACGTGTATGTATTTAGTAGTATGGAGCACAGTGAGTACCGGGGACGTGTATGTATTTAGTAGTATGGAGCACAGTGAGTACCGGGGACGTGTATGTATTTAGTAGTATAGAGCACAGTGAGTACCGGGGACGTGTATGTATTTAGTAGTATGGAGCACAGTGAGTACAGGGGACGTGTATGTATTTAGTAGTATGGAGCAGTGTGAGTACTGGGGACGTGTATGTATTTAGTAGTATGGAGCACAGTGAGTACCGGGGACGTGTATGTATTTAGTAGTATGGAGCACAGTGAGTACAGGGGACGTGTATGTATTTAGTAGTATGGAGCACAGTGAGTACCGGGGACGTGTATGTATTTAGTAGTATGGAGCACAGTGAGTACAGGGGACGTGTATGTATTTAGTAGTATGGAGCACAGTGAGTACCGGGGACGTGTATGTATTTAGTAGTATGGAACAGAGTGAGTACCGGGGACGTGTATGTATTTAGTAGTATGGAGCACAGTGAGTACTGGGGACGTGTATGTATTTAGTAGTATGGAACAGAGTGAGTACCGGGGACGTGTATGTATTTAGTAGTATGGAACAGAGTGAGTACAGGGGACGTGTATGTATTTAGTAGTATGGAACAGAGTGAGTACTGGGGACGTGTATGTATTTAGTAGTATGGAACAGAGTGAGTACAGGGGACGTGTATGTATTTAGTAGTATGGAGCACAGTGAGTACTGGGGACGTGTATGTATTTAGTAGTATGGAACAGAGTGAGTACCGGGGACGTGTATGTATTTAGTAGTATGGAACAGAGTGAGTACAGGGGACGTGTATGTATTTAGTAGTATGGAGCACAGTGAGTACTGGGGACGTGTATGTATTTAGTAGTATGGAGCACAGTGAGTACCGGGGACGTGTATGTATTTAGTAGTATGGAGCACAGTGAGTACCGGGGACGTGTATGTATTTAGTAGTATGGAACAGAGTGAGTACCGGGGACGTGTATGTATTTAGTAGTATGGAACAGAGTGAGTACCGGGGCCGTGTATGTATTTAGTAGTATGGAGCACAGTGAGTACCGGGGACGTGTATGTATTTAGTAGTATGGAGCACAGTGAGTGCCGGGGACGTGTATGTATTTAGTAGTATAGAGCACAGTGAGTACCGGGGACGTGTATGTATTTAGTAGTATGGAGCACAGTGAGTACCGGGGACGTGTATGTATTTAGTAGTATGGAGCACAGCGAGTACCGGGTACGTGTATGTATTTAGTAGTATAGAGCACAGTGAGTACCGGGTACGTGTATGTATTTAGTAGTATGGAGCACAGCGAGTACCGGGTACGTGTATGTATTTAGTAGTATGGAGCACAGCGAGTACCGGGTACGTGTATGTATTTAGTAGTACGGAGCACAGCGAGTACCGGGTACGTGTATGTATTTAGTAGTACAGAGGAGTGTGAGTACCGGGGACGTGTATGTATATTATAGTATGGAGCACAGTGAGTACCGGGTACGTGTATGTATTTAGTAGTATGGAGCACAGTGAGTACCGGGGACGTGTATGTATTTAGTAGTATGGAGCACAGTGAGTACCGGGGACGTGTATGTATTTAGTAGTATGGAGCACAGTGAGTACCGGGGACGTGTATGTATTTAGTAGTATGGAGCACAGTGAGTACAGGGTACGTGTATGTATTTAGTAGTATGGAGCACAGCGAGTACCGGGGATGTGTATGTATTTAGTAGTATAGAGCAGTGTGAGTACTGGGGACGTGTATGTATTTAGTAGTATGGAGCAGTGTGAGTACCGGGTACGTGTATGTATTTAGTAGTATGGAGCACAGCGAGTACCGGGTACGTGTATGTATTTAGTAGTACGGAGCACAGCGAGTACCGGGTACGTGTATGTATTTAGTAGTACGGAGCACAGCGAGTACCGGGTACGTGTATGTATTTAGTAGTACAGAGGAGTGTGAGTACCGGGGACGTGTATGTATATTATAGTATGGAGCAGAGATTCTGAACATTGGCCCTTATTACACACTATGGAAGTGACTGGGTTCTCCATGATTAAAGCCCGGGGTCTAGTTACCAGCTTGGCGCATATGATGCCAATGTCTCGCCTAGTAACTGTGGTATTAGGCTGCACTGTGTCCTAAGAACATTAGGATGATTGAAGCATCAGGTCATTTGAGCAAACGGCAATTCCCTGACACACACGGCTGGTCTGAATTTAAAACACAGCAAACATGTTTACAGCCCGGTGTCTCACTACTTGATCACCACTAGTCTCCCCTAGCAGCGCAGCTGTATAAAGGTACAGACCTCAGTGTGCAGGTCCCTTGTGGTCCTATCTGCTCCAGAGAGGGAGACTATTTCCTATTGGCTGCAGTCATGTCACATCCACCTGCCAATAGGATTAGGCTGTCATATTCATTTTATGTTGCTACACCATCCTATAGAAAGCTCTGGTCAATTGACCATAAATCTCCTTAGGATGGTGTAGCAACAGCGCCACTGTAACACTTGAGGCCGTTGCAATACTGCATAAAAAAAAATGCAAGTTTGAGCTGCAATAGCTTTTGGAAACACTCCCCCTCAGCAGTGGAGGTATCCTTGTTTTTCTCAGGAGGTAAACCTTAAAGGGATAGAAATACTTCGTTTTAACTTTATTTTATTTTGTAGGCATTAAAAAAACATGAAGAACGATATAAGTCTTATCTCTCAAACCTTTATGGTTTGAGAGATATTCGCAAGCAAAGTTTCCCCCTCCAGTCCCTTTTACCTAGTGTAAGCCATCTCTTCTCAGATGTGGAATCCAGTCCATAGACCAGACAGATAATAACAGGGGACAATCTTCTTCCTATGAGAACAATGAAAGCCCTGCCCCCCTTGACAAGTTTTTCAGGCTTTCCCCTTATCTTAATTGAAGATTGTCCTTCTCTGCAGTCTACCTGGGCACCTCCCTTCTGCTCTGGCTGAGCAGTGTTACATCAGTAAAAGGGGTGGGAGGGGGATACTTTGTCATTGAATTGCTCTTGAACTACAACTCTGACAGAATTGAAACACTCTCGAAAGTCCAAATACTATGATGATTAATTAGAGCTGCTTTTATTATGAAACATTACTATCCCTTTAAGCACAGATTGATTAACCTTTTGGGTGCCCTGACACTCAAAAGGTTAAGTGGGGGTATCCATAAAACCTGACCTTTTGGTGTGTCCTGATGGCTGAAGGTGGGTATTTCTGACAAAATGCGCTAATCTATGTATCACTTCACAGAATTAATAAGCACAATCAAGTGTATATGTTACTTACACACTTTTGTTCTCTTACACATATATATAATGGCCTAAAAAAAACTGATTCTCCTCCTAATTTAGTCCCATATACAAATCGGAGAAGCCCCCATATACACGCACGCACACTTTTCTGTAAAACTGGTTTGACAATATATTTGTGTTGATGGCACAGTATGCTAATTTTGATCAATGCCAAACTTACCCCTTACTTTACTATTGGAAATGTCCCCAGTGTGTGGGCTATGCCTAAAGTCATTCATAGGACAAGTGTATGTTGATATTGATCCAGCATATACACTAATTAGCATTTAGTGCCAAGCTGTGCCACCAATAAACAAAGGTTCATTTCTCACAAACCTTTCATATTACTAACAAATGGTTGACGCAGGCAGTCTGTACTTCTATTTAATAACTGAAGGTGACACGATTACTTTAATGCATTCCATTCTGGAACTGCATCTTAAATTAGATATATAAACAGATAAGATAATTTAGAATATTTCTGAAGCAACGAGCTAACAATCTAGTCCTATGGCATAGCTTTGCCCATGTGACATTTAATTAGATGTGTTTTTTATTTTGTCTTTTTCCATCATTCTTAATAAGATTATGTATACTCTTTGGTTTTATGGTATAATCCACTGAATCTGTGTGTATAAACATCTAGGACTTTTTTATTTCTATCTCCAAATTTATTTTACAACTTTGAGTCTTTATTAGGCAATTTTTGTCTTGCGTGTGTTAGTAGATTTACACTGAGACAATTTGTCAGCATTCGACATGGAAAATATTCCCTTACGTAGGAATCTTTCACCAAGTACCTAGGGAGAGTGTTATTATTAGGTCTGTCTCATCTACATTTTATTGTCACAGATGAACATTTTTCCCCTAAAGTGACAACATATCCCGAATTGCCCAGGACACTCCTGGATTTTAACTCTGTGCTGTGTCCCAGACAGACTGGATGTGGGAAAAGTAAACCCTTGGTGGCACGCAAAGTACTGTGACAATTTGGCACCTGTACGGGGATTGTAAGCAGGGGTATAACTACAGAGGTACCAGATGTTGGAGGTGCCTGGCATCCAAGGCCGGGCCTGGTAATTTTTAGCTTCTCTCCGGGGAGAACATTTGTGTATTCCTGGGCACAAAATAATGTTTGCACCAGGGCCTCTCCAATGTCTAGTTACATCACTGGCTACAAGAAAATGTCCTGAATTAATTCCCAACACCAAACAGAAACTATAACTCCATATTCTAGTAGAGGTTTACACTAAGGTATGGATGGGGCCTCACGTGCATTCTCTTGTAATCAGACACAGGTGTCATTTTCTGTCACAGTAGTCAATGGGTAGTTTTCTCTCTACTACTTACAACTCTGAGGTGGTCTGAAAACGTGCAGGTTGTGTGCACTGGCATCCGCTGATGTCAAATGAACCAGCCCACGAAGCCACATTGGCACTGAAGAGTATTGCGCTGCTCATGTCTGTGTCTCTGAATGGCAGAAATGAAATGTGGTCACCCTAACACCCACTGTATATAGATATAATATAGATAATATCTATCTATCTCTAGATATATATCTATATAATATGATATAAATGTCCAGTGCTAAATGTGTGGGTGCAATAATGTTCCAGTTCTCTGATTTTGGATATTGACTTTAAAGGGATAGTAATGTTTCACAAAAACAGCAGCTCCAGTTAATCTTCATAGTATTTGGGCCATGGAGAGTGTTATTTCAATACTGTCAGAGATGTAGTACAAGAGTAATTGAATGATAAAGTATCCCCCTCCCGTCCCTTTTACCTAGTGTAAGCCCCTCCCCTCAGATGTGGAATCTGGTCTCTTGACCGGACAGATCAAGGAACAATCTACTTACTGTGAGAACAATGAAAACCTTGCCCCTCTTGACAGGTTTTTCCTTATGATCACTGTAGATTGTCCTTCTCTGTGATCCATCCTGACAGTCTTGCTGCTCTGAGTTGAGCAGTGTTACACTAGGTAAAAGGGGCGGGAGGGGGGATACTTTATCATTGAATTACTCCTGTACTACAACTCTGACAGTATTGAAATAACACTCTCCATGGCCCAAATACTATGAAGATTAATTGGTGTTGCTTTTATTGTGAAACATTACTATCCCTTTAAAGTAGCAATGCTGAGAGTTGTTGTAGTTTGGCCAGAGGTAGATGGCCCTTAGTGGCGATGACTGACTATTAGTCATTGGCCACTTACAGATTATACATTGAACTTATATATTGTGTATGTTTTCTTGTAGAGACCATTCACTGCCTGCAGGAGAAATTGTTTAAAGGACAGCTGTGTGGCCTGCTCTGCCAGGTATGAACAATGCGTTTCATTGTGTCCATAGTGGGGGTGATTGTGGGGTGGTGGTGATTGGGAGGGGCGTGGGGGAAGTGATGGGGGTGTGTGGTGGTGGTGGGGTTTAGTACGCCACAATATAAATGGTTACTCAGGGCCGGCTGCATCTCTACATTTTATTTACGGATACTGGAGTGAAAACGTTGATGTATGAAGGAAACCTGGGGCAAACCAACTGCCTCATAGGGTACAACAAATCCCAGTGACTTTAAATGAGACTTTTAACCCCTAGAATGCTGGAGAGGTCTCCAATGCATGTCCCCTATAGTGCAGTTGGTTTGCCCCAGAATTGTTCCCGTTAATAATAATAAATTGTGGCATGGGCTCTCGGAAAAGCTGATTTGGAGCATTTAACTCCTTGCTTGCTAGAGCAGTCTCTAATGCTTTGCAGAGCACTGGAAACTGACCAACTGAAGGGTGAGGAATGACCGTTGTGTTGGAGTGTGTTCTGCAGGGGAAACTTGGTTTTTAACGTATTGAATAAAGGGAAACGAATGTGAATATGCAGCTCGCTGGGATTGTGAAAAGGCCTGTTGTAAGATTCAGATCTGTATATAAAAGCGTCCATATGTGCTTCATTTAAGACAGGACTGTCCACGTTCAGTCCTCAATGTCCGCCAACAGGCCGGGATGTAAGGATCTCCCTGATTAATCACAGGTGAGTCAGTCACAATGACTGATCCACTGATTATCTCACCTGTGATTAATCAGGGAAATCCTTACATCCTGGCCTGTTGGTGGCCCTTGAGGACTAAACTTGGACAGCACTGCTTTTAACACTGAGTGCCAGAGGGGTACACAACACATTGCTGAGCAATGCATTGAGTACCCCTCCGGCACTCAAAGGGTTAAGGGATACTAACACTTAATATGTAAAGTATATATATTTGTGTGTATATAAAATTATATATAATTTCAATATAATAGGGTGTGTGTATATGTAGTGTGTGTGTGTAAACTGTAGGGTTTATCGAACAGAGTAAAACAAGGGTACTCCCACTGCTGAGAGGTGTATGTATTCAAAAGTTATTGCAGCTCAAACGTAATTGTTTCTAAGTGCAGTATCTCAGTGGCCTGAAATGTTGGTGGCGCTGTTGCCATACCACCCTATGGACATCTCTGCTCAGTTGACCATAAACTCCCATAGGATGGTGTAGCAACCGTGCTACTGTAACTTTTCAGGTCATGGAGATATTGCACCTATAATATTTGAGCTTCAGCTGCAATAACATTTGAATGAAGCATTTATCAGCAGTTGGGAGTACCTTGTTTTGCTTAGAAGGGTAAACTCTGCTAAATATCTATAACATACATTTTAAGTGGTGGTATCCCTGTTGTAAAGGAGCATTAAAACTTTATTCTAAACACCATATTTCTTTAACTGATAACCAGAGGGGAGTATAAATCATTATGAATTAATCTGCCAGATCTTCGTTTTAAACAGGAGTGCAAATGATAAAATTATTCTGTAGCCCCACAGCAGCGTAGCATTGTTCATGACACTCTGTTAAAGAGATGCTCTGGTGACCTTCCCGCATCTTAAAGTGATAGTAATGTTTCATAATAAAAGCGGCTCTAATTAATCATCATAGTATTTGGACTTTGGAGAGTGTTATTTCAATACTGTCAGATTTGTAGTACAAGAGTAATTGAATGATAAAGTATTCCCCTCCCGCCCCTTTTACTGATGTAACACTGCTCAGCCAGATCAGAAGGGAGGTGCCCAGGTAGACTGCAGAGAGGGACAATCTTCAATTAAGATAAGGGAAAAACCTGAAAAACTTGTCAAGGGGGGCAGGGCTTTCATTGTTCTCATAGGAAGAAGATTGTCCCCTGCTGTTATCTGTCTGGTCTATGGACTGGATTCCACATCTGAGAAGAGATGGCTTACACTAGGTAAAAGGGGCGGGAGGGGAAACTTTGCTTGTGAATATCTCTCAAACCATAAAGGTTTGAGAGATAAGACTTATATCGTTCTAAATGTTTTTTTAATGCCTACAAAATAAAATAAAGATAAAACGAAGTATTACTATCCCTTTAAATTCTACCCGACGATTGAAACGTTTGTATAGATATTTTCTGTGAATATTCTTGCATAGAACTAGAAGAATTTCAGTTTATCCATTAATCCTGCATTGTGTGTAACACTTTCTCCTGGGAAGGCTGTGTGTTACCTTACGAATTCTCTCTTCCATAATCAGAGTTGCTCAGATTGGGAGCTGCTGGATGATGACTCTGTCCCCCCTCTGAACGCAGAGCCTGGAAATAAAGATCAGGTGGGTAGAGAAGTGATGGGTTCCCTTCCACATGTCCTCTGGGACGGGATTGGCAATTTATTTTATCCTGTATGTCGCATCTGATTTTATTTACCACTTTGGTGGGGGGGGGGTTAGGGTCTTAGTTGTATTTCTATGTTCCATCTGTAGTGTTTAATGTCTCTATTCCCTTTTGTACAGCGCTGCGGAATAAGTTGTCTATACAAAGATAATTTTTACTTCTAAAGTAGAAATGTATAATTGTATATAAAAAAACATATTGTGTATGTGTAGAATATATGAATTTATTACTGCATGTCCATATTTATGTAATTAACACTTCACTGCATAATTCCCTTCCTGACTGGGAATAGAGTGTGAGCTGTGAGGGACAGATTTCTGTCTGGCTGCCTCATCACACAATACACAAACAGCCGAATTGTTGCACATTTTGCCTCTTTGCACTGGAAGAATGAAACCTTGTTTGTTTTGTGTAGTACATTGTATTAGTGATATGATCTTCTATGTGATGCATTGTAGTAGTATTGTGTTCTTCTGTGTAATACATTGTATTAGTGGTGGTCTTCTATGTGATGCATTGTAGTAGTATTGTGTTCTGTGTGATACATTGTAGTAGTGGTGTTCTATGTGATGCATTGTAGTAATATTGTGTTCTTCTGTGTGATACACTGTAGTAGTGGTGTTCTATGTGATGCATTGTAGTAGTAGTATTGTGTTCTTCTGCATGATACATTGTAGTAGTATTGTGTTCTTCTGCATGATACATTGTAGTAGTATTGTGTTCTTCTATGTGATGCATTGCAGTAATGTGTTCTATGTGATACATTGTAGTAGTGCTGTGTTCTATGTGATGCATTGTGTTCTTCTGTGTAATACATTGTAGTAGTGGTCTTCTATGTGATGCGTTGCAGTAATGTGTTCTGTGTGATACATTGTATTAGTGATGTGTTCTTCTATGTGATGCATTGTAGTAGTAGTAGTATTGTGTTCTTCTATGTGATGCATTGTAGTAGTAGTGATGTGTTCGTGTGATGCATTGTAGTAGTAGTAGTATTGTGTTCTTCTATGTGATGCATTGTAGTAGTAGTGATGTGTTCGTGTGATGCATTGTAGTAGTAGTAGTAGTATTGTGTTCTATGTGATGCATTGTAGTAGTAGTGATGTGTTCGTGTGATGCATTGTAGTAGTAGTATTGTGTTCTTCTATGTGATGCATTGTAGTAGTAGTGATGTGTTCGTGTGATGCATTGTAGTAGTAGTAGTATTGTGTTCTTCTGTGTGATGCATTGTAGTAGTAGTGGTAGTGATGTGTTCGTGTGATGCATTGTAGTAGTAGTGGTAGTGATGTGTTCTTCTGTGTGATGCATTGTAGTGGTAGTGATGTGTTCTTCTGTGTGATGCATTGTAGTAGTAGTGGTAGTGATGTGTTCGTGTGATGCATTGTAGTAGTAGTAGTAGTATTGTGTTCTTCTGTGTGATGCATTGTAGTAGTAGTGGTAGTGATGTGTTCTTCTGTGTGATGCATTGTAGTAGTATTAGTATTGTGTTCTTCTGTGTGATGCATTGTAGTAGTAGTAGTATTGTGTTCTTCTGTGTGATGCATTGCAGTAGTAGTAGAGATGTGTTCTGCTGTGTCAGTGCTGTCCAAGTTCAGTCCTCAATGGCCACCAACAGGCCAGGATGTAACGATCTCCCTGATTAATCACAGGTGAGTCAGTCACAATGAATGATCCACTGATTATCTCACCTGTGATCAGGGAAATCCTTACAATCCTGCCTGTTGGTGGCGCTTGAGGACTGAACTTGGACAGCCCTGTGCTATGCGATACATTGTATTAGTATTGTGTACTGTGTGGTATGTTGTATTAGTATGGTGGTCTTCTATGTGATACATTGTATTAATGATGTGCTCTGTGATATAATGTATCACTCTTCCTCAGCAAAGAGTCAGAGAAGTTCTGTATTGTATTCTGTGTAGCAGTACTGCTCTTTGTGACCCGTCTGCCAGACCGAAGACCCGTGGGAAGCCGTGGGCCTTATTCAAAAGCAAATGCAATAGGCAACCCATAGTGTAGGAATAAAAATCCCATTTCCCATTCATTAAATTTAACCCCTTCAGTGCTAGGAGTTTCCACCACATTTTAAAGCACCAGAGACCTTTGTAGCATTCAAGGATTTGAGATTCCCCTTTAAATCATTAAGAAATGTCAACCCCTGTGGTACGGATGGTTTGCCCCAGACTTGCTCCATTTTCCTTATGGACACAGGACGGTAAGGGCTCTGTGCAGTCCCCATTCAGCTGGATATAAACAGACTTCGCTCCTGTCATAACTTTCATGTAAACGTGTCTGTGCGGGATTAAACGCAGGACGCTCTTACACAATCACATTAAACAGATTGGTAACTTGCACATGTTGGGACGGCTGGGAGGGAGCACATAACTGGCTCCCCTTCACTAACCAGGCGGTAGGGAGGCCAGACAGATCATTGCCTCAAACTGGGCGAGGGGGAGATGTCAAAGCAGAAATATTTGCAAATTTACTTTTTTCATTCTTTAGAAAAGCTGCTTTTTCAAGAGATTCTGTTTGCAAGAATCAAACTGGCTGTCCAGACCCCACAAGACCACTCTTATCCCTGACCCGCTGTGTGTCTATACCCCTCTACTAGGTAAGATATATATATAATGGAGCAGTTCTGAGGCAAGCTTGGAATTGGGAGTAGTTAAATATGAAGTTCAAGGTAGGCAAACAATGCAGCAAAGGCATAGGGAAAGCCTGCACATTACTAGGTTGTATAGATTAGCTGCAGAAAGAGGTCTGAATGAGTCTGCAGGTCACTAGATCAACCTCAATTGGGACACAATTTTCAAAAAGTCGTGGTGACATAAATTATCTCTAATCTGGGAACCTATTTACTCCATGGTCTGTCAATTGCTTATTGTCATTTTTGGCATTTATTTCCCCTGTCTCCTGACTAAAATGTGATGCGTGGGAGTGGTTTAACCTGACATTAATATTGTAATACATTTTAACTCTTTGAGTTCCAGCAGGGTACCCCACACATTGCGAAGCAATGTGTGGCATACCCCTCTAGCACTCAAAGGGTTAAACAAATCCTCTTCCAACCATTTTTTTTCCTAACAAAATAAAAATGGTCTCTGTGAATACCACTTAAAGGAATAATAAAAAGAAAAGTCACTTGTCATTTTTATGAGGCATTTAAATCTTGAGGAGACAGATTTACTTCTAAAAATAGTCTCTTTACTGCCAACCAATGATCAGACATTTGTTTTTCATTACAATGAGTGTTTGAACAAATATTTTAAGGCATTTAATAATGTTCGTGAGGGGACCATTTCTGAGAAAAAAAAAATATTGGAACAAGAGCACTCTCCCTAAAATAAGAGGGTGGAAAAGTGAGGTAATTGTTGAAGGAAAGATAAAAGGTGGAGGGGGGTGGTAGATGCATGGAATAACCTTCCAGCTGAAGTGGTTGAGGCTAAAACACTAAGGGAGAGATGTTCAAAAAGTCATCGTAATGAAAAAAATTGATGGATCATGAGTTGGTGGTAAAAAAAAGGACTGTATTTTCAGAAGTAAATCCGTCATGTTTGAAAATGCATCTAAAGAATTAAAAATGACAGAAAATCTTGATGAATATTGCCTTTAAAAAAAAAAAAATTCTGATGTTTAAAAACATCTAATTTTGTCTTTGAAATACATTTTTCAAAGAGATTTTTTGTCTTTGAAACGACAAATTGTTTCTCACTCCTGATAACAGGACTTTAATTAATCTTCAAGTTTAGACTATTTTTATTTTGTCTTGAAAAAAAATGACGTTAATGAGACAAAGTGATGTTGAAACGAATATTTTTTTCTGAAAATACCTTACAACGTGATGGTAGATTAAATCACGCCCACTTCTAAGACAGCTTTTCCCTTTAAATCGGTAGAGATGTTTCCAACATATTTGTGCGCCTCTCAGAATTTAAGAGGTTAACAGCTCTTCCTGATTCTTTGGACGTAAGCTACTAAGTAACATTCTACTGTTTTTGTTTTAAAGGGATAGTAATGTGTCACAAAACGTCAACGGCTCCAATTAATCTTCATAGTATGTGGGCCATGGAGAGTGTTATATCAGTACTGTCAGAGTTGTAGTACAAGAGTAATTGAATGATAAAGTATCCCCCTCCCACCTCTTTTACTGACGTAACACTGCTCACCTCAGAGCAGCAAGACTGTCTGGATGGATCACAGAGAGGGACAATCTTCAGTGATCATAAGGGAAAACCTGAAAAACCTGTCAAGGGGGGGGGGCAGGGTTTCCTTATGATCACAGTAAGAAGATTGTCCCTTGCTGTGACCAGATTCCACATCAGAGGGGAGGTGACTTGCATTAGGTAAAAGGGACAGGAGGGGGATATTTATCATTCAATTACTCTTGTACTACATCTCTGACAGTATTGAAATAACACTCTCCATGGCCCAAATACTATGAATATTAATTGGAGCTGTTTTTATTGTGGAACATTACTATCCCTTTAAAGGAAAAGACAGACAATATGTGTATTTTCTTTTTAAGGATCAAAGGAGTTTGTAACGCATTGCATACTCCTGTGTGATGGAGTGGTTTCTAGCAGGGAAAGGGTAAAGAGCAAGTTACATTTTAGGATTAATGTTCCTTTAACCCTTTCAGTGTCAGATTAATGGAACCCAACACTGAAAGGGTTAAAGGAACAGTAATCTTAAAATGTAACTTGCTCTTTACCCCTTGCCTACTAGAAACCACTCCAGTACATAGGAGTGTGCAATATGTTACAAACTCCTTATACAAGGTTAATTGACCATTCTTTTCCTATGCATTTTAGATGCTCTGACCCTGGAAATCCTGCAGCTGTACCCAAGACTCAGCGCACGGAATTATCCTCATTTGGCAGCCAGGAAACCTCTGAAATGTGGAACATCCAAACACAAGGACCTGAGCAAATCCTCCGGGTCTGAGGCCGCTTCACTGAAACTAAACAAGTAAGTCTGATCTGTGTGTGACCTCATTAGTCAGGGACACGCAGTCACTGCAAGATGAGGGATGGTGGCTGCATTTATTACCTTTATTTTTTCTTTCTATGGCACAAAAGGTCTAAAAATGGTTCTAAATGTCAACAGTAGGAAGCAAACTCTGCCCCTCTTGCTGTTTGAGACTACAAATCCTAGGGTTGCCATATGTTCAGACTCTCTAGCAAACTCATTTTGGGGGCTTCAGAGACTGTCCTCCTGGTGCTTGCTAGGGGTGATGGGAGGTATAGTTGTGCTAAAGGTTACATGTCTCTGAGCTATGACTTTCTGTATTTGTCAATGAGAAATGAGCCACCTGGTGACCAGAAAAAAAACCTGCAGTTTATTGTAGAAAAAAATAACAGCTGTGGTAAATTTTATGACAAATCGGTTGGAAATGAACTTGTTTGTGTGTAATTATTTATATAAATTGTGTGTATATATCTTCAAAGGGGAAAAAAGTTAATGAAGCAGTTAACCCTTGGAGTGCAAGAAGGATGTATAATGCATTGCCTTGCAATTTGTTTGCATACACCTCTGGCAATCAAAAGATTAACAGAACATTAATTTCTTGTGGATTTGTGTTTTTACATGAACGTTGGTTTTGTTCTGATAGGTGCAGATTGGTGTCCTTTGGGGTGCAGACTGATGTGGAGATTTTGGATAACCCTGCAATGCAATCCCCTATGTCAGAGGTAAGCTTGTACCCGTTTGTTATAGCCATTTAAAAGCCAAAGCGTGTCCGGTACTTTGCCTCCTGTTGGATCAATCATCAGTATTAATCTGATAATTGGTTTCAGGATTTATCGTTCACTTTCTAGAAATGAAAAACTGAAGACTCCTCCAGGGGGAGATTTATGACCCTGTAGTCTGTAACTAAATCTCTCCCATATAATAACATAGGAACTGGAGAGTTTATCACACTGGAGAAGTTATCTCCTCTTTATCACACCTTAGTACATCTCCACTGTAGTCTATAACTAAATCTCTCCCATAGAATAACACAGGAACTGGAGAGTTCATCTCACTGGAGAAGTTATCTCCTCTTTATCACACCTTAGTACATCTCCCCTGTAGTCTATAACTAAATCTCTCCCATAGAATAACACAGGAACTGGAGAGTTCATCTCACTGGAGAAGTTATCTCCTCTTTATCACACCTTAGTACATCTCCCCTGTAGTCTATAACTAAAGATCTCCCATAGAATAACATAGGAACTGGAGAGTTTATCTCACTGGAGAAGTTATCTCCTCTTTATCACACCTTAGTACATCTCTCCTGTAGTCTGTAACTAAATCTCTCCCATAGAATAACATAGGAACTGGAGAGTTTATCTCACTGGAGAAGTTATCTCCTCTTTATCACACCTTAGTACATCTCCCCCTGTAGTCTATAACTAAATATCTCCCATAGAATAACATAGGAACTGGAGAGTTTATCTCACTGGATAAGTGATCTCCTCTTTATCACACCTTAGTACATAACCCCCACCCCTTTTGTCCAAATATAATTAGAACAGAGAGAACCCTCACAGGACCAAGATAAATGGGGTACAAGGGGGTAAAAACATTCCTCCTTTGGGGTGTTACAGCAGTGGTTCCGGGCCCTTGACAGGCCATATATGTAGGATTTCCCTGTTAGCACATTAATGAGTTAATAAAATGACGGAGCCTCTGATTACTGATTAACTCCTTTGTGCATCAGGAGGGAGATCACGGACTATTAGTTCCCTGAGGAAAGACATGGGAGCCAGTGATGGGAAACCGGAGGCCTTCCAGGTGTTCAGGACCAAAATACTCGTCATCCACTGCCAGCCAACGTCTGGCTGAGGATGATTGAAACTGTAGTCCTAAAAAAAAAGCTGGAAGGCCTTGGGTTGCCCCTCCCTGATATAGACAAGTGGTTCTCAAGCCCACTCCTCGAGGATATCTAAAAGGCACTGTATTTATGGTCTCCTTGCTGGCGCACAGGTGAGTTAATCCTTAATCAGAGGCTCCATCACTTTATTAACTCACCTGTGCGCACGCAGGGTAACCCTAAACGTGTTGCCTGTTGGGGTTCCCAAGGAGAGGACTGAGAACCGCTGTGTAATCTTATTACGTTTTGTATATTCCTATTAACCCCAGAAACTTCTTGAATGGCAGTTTTTTTTGAGATGTCTAGCATTAAAGGGGTTAAAATTTGACCTGATGGCCCAAGACAAGTTAGGTTGTTTAACAGATAATTAGGATTTGCCTTTATGTTCTACTGACCATCTGTCTGTAAAATTAAAGGTTCATTTTTCAATGTTTTTGTTCTGTGGCAGACTGGCACTTTATGCTAATTAGATGGTCAGTATGCTAATTAGTTATGTTA
This sequence comes from Rhinophrynus dorsalis, assembly GCA_037306005.1. Classification (NCBI taxonomy): domain Eukaryota; kingdom Metazoa; phylum Chordata; class Amphibia; order Anura; family Rhinophrynidae; genus Rhinophrynus; species Rhinophrynus dorsalis. The sequence continues at coordinate 11,623,250 of CM074721.1, forward strand.
CAGGCCAAACTTGCACCTCGCTGTGCTGTTAGACCCGACCTACAGTGTGTGAGCTCTGTCTAGATTCATTCACATTAGTGAGTGGGGATATTGCCCCGGCACATACACTAATTAACATAACAGGCTAGACTGTGCCACAAATAAACATTCATTTATCTTAACCCTTTGAGTGCCACAGGGGGTATGCAATGAACTGATTTGCAGTATGTTGCGTACCCCTCTGGAACTCAGAGGGTTAAACTACTTATGTTCCACACAGTGTATACATTTCCACTTTTCTGGGGAGCAGTTTGCTTATTGGAGTGTTTTATTATTCAATTATGGGAATTTTTGCCACTATCAGTACAATGGAGGGCTTATAAACCTTTCAGCGCCAGATGCATGTTATACCCCTCTGGAGCTCAAAGGGTTAATATAGAACAAACGCAGTTACCCTATTGCATGCTAGAGGTATCCAGTGTTGTGCTTTGCAATGCATTGGAGATCTCTCTACTGCCAAAGGGGTTAATCTTTCAGATGTTTGCCAGAGGTTGGCGGAGGGCCTGGCGCACGCGGTCCAATCTTTCCATGCCTTGTCGGGTATCCCTGCAGATGTTTGCGAGCTTCTGTCTGGGATATAAATTTACTGCTCGCTGGTGGGTGTAAATCCAGCTCGGTCCTTGTTTGTGCAAGTGTTTTTTGTTGAACTGATCTGTCAGTATTTGTATAATGGAAAACTCATTTCTGTTGCCTTTTTGGCAAGATAACCATAACACTCACTACCCAGAACACAAACCGTTTTCATTTTGGTGCGAGATGGGCTACTGGAGCAAATCATGGAGTGTGCGATGCCTTGAGAAGACCCCTAGCCCTCAATGGGTTAAATTCCCAAACTGGCTCTTGTTTTAGTTCTTTGGTTTGGCTCATGAGATTTTAGGAGTCAACTAGATTGTTTATATATAAAGTAAAAGCCTATACTTTATATTTTGAAGTGATAGTAATGTTCCACAAAACTGCAACGCCAATTAATCATAGAATCTGGGCCCTGGAGAGTGTTATTTCAGTACTGTCAGAGTTGTAGTACAAGAGTAATTGAATGATAAAGTATCCCCCTCCCGCCCCTTTTACCTAGTGTAAGCCTCCTCCCCTCAGATCTGGAATCTGGTCCTGGAACCAGACAGATCACAGCAAGGGACAATCTTCTTACTGTGATCAGAAGGAAAACCCTGCCCCCATGACAGGTTTTTCCTTATGATCACTGAAGATTGTCTGGAAGGATTGCAGAGAGGAACAGTCTTGCTGCTCTGAGGTGAGCAGTGTTACATCAGTAAAAGGGGTGGGAGGAGGATACTTTATCATTCAATTACTCTTGTACTACAACTCTGACAGTATTGATATAACACTCTCCATGGCCCAAATACCATGAAGATTAATTGGCGCTGCTTTTATTGTGAAACATTACTATCTCTTTAATATTACGATGTCCGCTGAGCAGAGTTTGAGGTCCTGTTATTACAACTGTCCTGTCCAACTGCACGGACAATAAATTGAAAGTCATCATATGTTCTCCCTGTTGAATAGTGAAACAATTGGTTTGTCGCCTCAGGGGTTAATCTGCTCCTGATCAGGTAACTCTGAAACACGGGAATCCTTATTGGAATAATAGTGATCAGCCAATTATTACCTAAAAGTGCCTCATCTTGGCACCCCCACTTCCCCTCGTACGCCAATGCATTGTCTTTAGTGTGTTATGTTTCAATGCAAAGGAGACATCTTGAGCCCTCAATGAGTTAAAGATAGTAATACTTAATGTGTGTGTAGATATAGATAATATATATTCTATATATAAATAAATAAAATGTGGAACTGTGTAAAGTATTTAAGGGAATAGTAACATTTAATTATTGAAGTAAATTTAGTCTTTTTTTTTTTTTTTTTTTTCAATAATGTGTATCAAGAAAACTTTATTAAACGCTGCCATTTTTCATTTATAGTCTAATAAAGTTTCCCCCTCCCTCCCCTTCCACTTCTGCAGCCTCTCCTCAGATCTGAAATCCGGACTGGACGGGTTGCATTGAGGGACAATCTTTCCTCTTTGAGTATAAGGGAAAGCCTGCCCCCTTGAGGAAGGAGGGCAGGTTTTTCCTTATGCTGGAAGATAGTCACTCCTCGCATTCTGTCCAGGCTGGCATGCTGAGGCCGCGGAGGTAAGTGGAAGGGGCGGGAAACTTTATTAGACTATAAATGAAAAACCTCATCGTTTAACGGTTTCTTGATACGCATAGTTATAAAAGAATAAAGAAGACTCTATTTTACTTCAGTAATTAAACATTACTATCCCTTTTAATATGGGTTTTTGGATAAAATCAGTGAATTTTTGTGTAACTGAAGGGGGATATACCATCTGAAGTTCCCACAAGGACTCTTAAAAATACCGGTAATTGTAATTAATGATTTTTAGTGTTTCTCCCATTTTATTTTATGGACTGTTTTGCTTATGTGTAATCTGTATTTGTGTGTGTCCTTTATTCCTGTATTTTTGTAACCAGCACTGTGAAGCCTTTTTTCAGATTAAAGGGATAGTAATACTTAGTTTTATCTTTATTTTATTTTGTAGGCATTAAAAAAAACATGAAGAACGATATAAGTCTTATCTCTCAAACCTTTATAGTTTGTCAAGGGGGGGGCAGGGCTTTCATTGTTCTCATAGGAAGAAGATTGTCCCCTTCTGTTATCTGTCTGGTCTATGGACTGGATTCCACATCTGAGAAGAGATGGCTTACACTAGGTAAAAGGGGCGGGAGGAGAAACTTTGCTTGTGAATATCTCCCAAACCATAAATGTTTGAGAGATAAGACTTCTTTCATTCTTCATGTTTAATGCCTACAAAATAAAATAGATAAAATGAAGTATTACTATCCCTTTAAATGTTCAATTAATCAGCTCTTGTCTCTGTACTCTAATATGAACTCACTACTCTGAAGGAAGCTCAGGTTAATTCTATGTCTGATTATTAAGGTGATTTTATACTGTATTCTGTTGTGTTTGGGGTAACCTAAGATGCCCAGATATAAAGTCTTGGTGGTGGCAGCAAATGGTAGTACTGGGGTGATAGCGCAGGAGGGATTTCAGGGGTTAATTTGGTGGTTGCTAGGAATAGTAACAGGTAACTAGGGGTCTGGTATTGTTAACCCTTTCCCTCCCACACTCTCACCACTGTCTCAGCAGGGCCTATAGCCTTTGCTTGGATTGTTGGATGGGAAATCATTCTTTATAAACGCTCTCCACTCCATTACCATCTCCTGCATTTTTTTTTCTCCCCCCCCCCCCCAAATCCTTACAAAAGGTATTTACGACCCTCTGCAAGAAGAGTGTAGATTCTCTTGTCTTATCTGCAGTCATGCTTTTTTTTAACCCCAGCACACGGCTAAACCTTTAATTGTATGGATCACTGTGAATTCTGTGTCCTTTTACTGAGAAATGCTTTAGACTTGTAAAGGGAGGTTCTCCCGAAAGCTTGTTAGTCCAATAAAAAAGGTATTACAAGATACTTACTTTGTTTATTTTGCATGTATATGTGTGTATGTATATATACACCCTAGCAGTTTTAGATGGCGTTGCCTGTCACTTTTTTGTTTAGCCTTGTATTTAGTAATGTAAAGTGTAACTGTAAATTAGCAGAAAATGGCCGGCGTTGACTGAGGCCAGGGCCGAGCCAAGATATTATTCTGCCTGGGTCCAAGGATGAAATGGTACCGCCCCTGTCCATTTGGCTCTGGTGTGTGGATGTGTGTGTTTTGTTTGTTTGTTTGTTTGTTTTTTGTTTTTGCGGTGGGGAGTGTGTGGATGGGGATGTGAGTGGATGTATGGATGGGGATGTGAGTGGATGTATGGATGGGGATGTGAGTGGATGTATGGATGGGGATGTGAGTGGATGTATGGATGGGGATGTGAGTGGATGTATGGATGGGGATGTATGGATGGGGATGTGAGTGGATGTATGGATGGGGATGTGAGTGGATGTATGGATGGGGATGTGTGTGGATGTATGGATGGGGATGTGTGTGGATGTATGGATGGGGATGTGTGTGGATGTATGGATGGGGATGTATGGATGGGGATGTATGGATGGGGATGTATGGATGGGGATGTATGGATGGGGATGTGTGTGGATGTATGGATGGGGATGTGTGTGGATGTATGGATGGGGATGTGTGTGGATGTATGGATGGGGATGTGTGTGGATGTATGGATGGGGATGTATGGATGGGGATGTGTGGGGATGTATGGATGGGGATGTATGGATGGGGATGTATGGATGGGGATGTATGGATGGGGATGTATGGATGGGGATGTATGGATGGGGATGTATGGATGGGGATGTATGGATGGGGATGTATGGATGGGGATGTATGGATGGGGATGTATGGATGGGGATGTATGGATGGGGATGTATGGATGGGGATGTATGGATGGGGATGTATGGATGGGGATGTGAGTGGATGTATGGATGGGGATGTGTGTGGATGTATGGATGGGGATGTATGGATGTATGGATGGGGATGTATGGATGGGGATGTATGGATGGGGATGTGAGTGGATGTATGGATGGGGATGTATGGATGGGGATGTGTGTGTGGGAGCGGATGGATGGGGATTGTGTGTGTGTGTGTGGGAGCGGATGGATGGAGGTGTGTGTGTGTGGGAGCGATGGATGGAGATGTGTGTGTGTGTGTGTGTGAGCGGATGGATGGAGATGTGTGTGTGTGTGTGTGTGTGAGCGGATGGATGGAGATGTGTGTGTGTGTGTGGGAGCGGATGGATGGAGATGTGTGTGTGTGTGTGTGTGGGAGCGGATGGATGGGGATGTGTGTGTGTGTGTGTGTGTGGGAGCGGATGGATGGGGATGTGTGTGTGTGTGTGTGTGTGGGAGCGGATGGATGGGGATGTGTGTGTGTGTGTGTGTGGGAGCGGATGGATGGGGATGTGTGTGGGAGCGGATGGATGGGGATGTGTGTGGGAGCGGATGGATGGGGATGTGTGTGGGAGCGGATGGATGGGGATGTGTGTGGGAGCGGATGGATGGGGATGTGTGTGGGAGCGGATGGATGGGGATGTGTGTGGGAGCGGATGGATGGATGGGGATTGTGTGTGTGTGTGTGTGTGTGTGTGTATGGGAGCGGATGGGGATTGTGTGTGTGTGTGTGTGTGTGTATGGGAGCGGATGGGGATTGTGTGTGTGTGTATGGGAGCGGATGGATGGATGGGGGCGTGTGTGTGGGAGCGGATGGATGGGGATGTGTGTGTGTGTGTGTGTGTGTGTGTGGGAGCGGATGGATGGAGATGTGTGTGTGTGTGGGAGCGGATGGATGGGGATGTGTGTGTGTGTGTGTGTGGGAGCGGATGGATGGGGATGTGTGTGGGAGCGGATGGATGGGGATGTGTGTGGGAGCGGATGGATGAGTGTGTGTGTGGGAGCGGATGGATGAGTGTGTGTGTGGGAGCGGATGGATGAGTGTGTGTGTGGGAGCGGATGGATGGGGATGTGTGTGGGAGCGGATGGATGAGTGTGTGTGTGGGAGCGGATGGATGAGTGTGTGTGTGGGAGCGGATGGATGGATGGGGATTGTGTGTGTGTGTGTGTATGGGAGCGGATGGGGATTGTGTGTGTGTGTGTGTGTGTGTGTGTGTGTATGGGAGCGGATGGGGATTGTGTGTGTGTGTATGGGAGCGGATGGATGGATGGGGGCGTGTGTGTGGGAGCGGATGGATGGGGATGTGTGTGTGTGTGTGTGGGAGCGGATGGATGGGGATGTGTGTGTGTGTGTGTGGGAGCGGATGGATGGGGATGTGTGTGTGGGAGCGGATGGATGGGGATGTGTGTGTGGGAGCGGATGGATGGGGATGTGTGTGTGTGTGTGTGTGGGAGCGGATGGATGGGGATGTGTGTGTGTGTGTGTGTGTGGGAGCGGATGGATGGGGATGTGTGTGTGTGTGTGTGTGTGTGTGTGTGTGTGGGAGCGGATGGATGGGGATGTGTGTGGGAGCGGATGGATGAGTGTGTGTGTGGGAGCGGATGGATGGATGGGGATTGTGTGTGTGTGTGTGTGTGTGTGTGTGTGTGTGTGTGTATGGGAGCGGATGGGGATTGTGTGTGTGTGTGTATGGGAGCGGATGGATGGATGGGGGCGTGTGTGTGGGAGCGGATGGATGGATGGGGGCGTGTGTGTGGGAGCGGATGGATGGATGGGGGCGTGTGTGTGGGAGCGGATGGATGGATGCGGGTGTGTAGGAGCGGATGGATGGATGGGGTTGGGGTTGTATGTGGGAGCGGATGTATGGATGGGGTTGTGTGTGGGAGCGGATGTATGGATGAGGATGTGTGTGGGAGCGGATGTATGGATGAGGATGTGTGTGGGAGCGGATGTATGGATGAGGATGTGTGTGGGAGCGGATGTATGGACTTTTGGGGTAGGAGTGAAGGGGAAGGGCCTGCTGCTCTCCTATGTTGACATTACCGATCTCCCAGAGCGATCGGCTGGGAGATCAATAACTTGGGGGTCATCAGGAGACGTCCCGATGTGCCCCTAAATAAGGCTGGGCAGTTTTTTCTTTTGCTGCGGTCACTGCTACTGGTAATACCGGCTTATACAGCGATCGCTTTCCAGTCGTACAATGTACACGCCTGGCACTGTGGGAAAAGCTGTCCAAGCACTTACATTGTCCCCTCTTGGCACACAAGGGGTTAAGGTATCAACATTTATATTTGTAAATTTTTTTTTTCAGGTTCTAAGAGAACAAACATCACTATGGAAAAAAAAATATGAAATTAGTCAAATATTTATTTAATTCTGTGTATTTTAATCTGGATCTGAATCCTCCTCCTCCTGCTGGCTCCCATCACTCCAACGAACCATCGTCTTTCTTTCTGAATCTTTTCTTTCTCTGTCTCTGTTGGCGCTGGACTCTTTTCTTGGATGACAATTGATCACTTATAGTATAGTATACAGTATAGTATATACTACACAGTATGTTATTTAATAAAAGGAGCAGAAGAATGAACCAAACAATTACTAAAAAGGTTATAACGCCTAAAAGAAAGAGAAACACCAGCGCCAGGAACATATACATTACTATCTGTGCTCCACTGTATTTGGTAATTCCAGGTTTGTGTTCACCATTCCCACCATCTGGAATTGTGCTTAATTCCTTTGTACCAACATATTGGGCTTTTTCTGAATCATCAGCTTGGAGCTTGTCTGTTATAAAATTGCTCCCATTCTCCGTTTCTGTTGTAACATCATCTCTGGATTTCCCAGAATCCTCAGCTAGGAGCTTGATGGTTATGGTGCTGCTCCCGTACTCAGTAGTGATAGTTATACTTTCTGCAGGTTTTAGCTTGTGCAGAAAAACAAGATGTTTGTTGGTATCTTCAGCTAGGAACTTGATCTTTATGGAGCTGCTCCCGTCCTCAATATTAACAGTTACACTGTCTGCAGGTTTTGGGTTTTGCTCAGAATGAAGATGACTGCTGGTATCTTCAGCCAGGAGCGTCCCATTTATGGAGTTGATGTCTTTCTCCTCTGTAGTAATATTAGGGGCTCCAGGTTTGCTGAATACGTCAGTATCCATTATGGAGGTGCTTCCGTTCATCATAAAAGTCATACTGTCACCAGGTTTGCTGGTCCTTTCAGCTAGGAGTTCCTCCATTATGGAGATGTTCCCAATCTCCATCGTGATACTACTACAAACTCCAGGTTTGCGGATTACAATGTCCGTGATAGAGATGCCTCCATACTTCATCATGTTGTTACCAGGTTTGCCGAATCCTTCAGCTAGTAGGTCGTCCGTTAAGGGGATGCTCCCATCCCCAAGAAAGAGAGTTATTTTCTCTGCTGGTATTGAATTTTGCACAATAAATATAGGACTGAGTATTGATGTGATTATGCAAATGACTAATAGCCCTAAGAGAGACATTGTGCTTCCCAGTAGCAAATACTCGCAATGAATGAAAAGAACTGGGAAGCGCCCAGAATCTAACAGTCCAAAGACCTGCAATGCATTGACCCAATGTGATGTCAGAGTTTGAAATGGCCCATTGGAATGTATAGTCCTGCTGCAGCTCAGAGGTACTGATGTCACCGAGTTCCAGGTAAACTGACCCCTACTAACTGTCACTACTGCAGGAGTCACAGGAGCTACAAACTCATTAAAGGGGAAGTAACCCCTAATAATAACACACTTATCTTCTAACGTCCTGCAAGTCCTAATGGCCCTTCTTAATCTTTCACTTGTGCAACATGTATCCCTTATGGGGTGCCATGGGTCAGTATAAAGTATTCCTCTAAACCCAAAGAAAACACAATACACAACATGCAATATACAAATTTCTATTCACAAACACTATATGCAGAACGCTATACCCCAATAGCAATAAGCAAAATGCTATGTTACTAGTAATATTGGCGCAGCTTTGCCCATGCTGTGAATAAAATAAATAGCCCCCCCCCCCCGCGCCCCAAAACAAAAATAAAGTCCCATGCAGTTGAATTCATGACTAAATAAACATAGGATGTGATACATGTCTGGTAGTAGTAGGGTTAATATAGTAAAAGTGGATTTTCCCCTAACATCCAGGTAAATCCAGAAAGGAGACAGTGTTCTTAAAGGGACAGTAATGTTTCATAAACACAGCAGCTCTAATTAATCTTCTTAGTATTTGGGCCATGGAGAGTTATTTCAAGGGATAGTAATACTTCATTGTTACTATCCCCCCCTCTTGTAGCCCTTAAAAATTGGTATTAAGCGAGACCAGCGTCATCTCTCAAACCTTTATGGTTTGAGCGATATGTGCATTAAAATTTCCCTCTCCCCTGAATTCAGTGTTATAACTGACAGCAGGGGAATCCGGTCTGTGAGCAAGCGGCGGCTCTGCAGCAGAGCTGAGATTGCGTTATAGAAACAGAATTCCTTCACTGAAATGGTCTTCTACGTGTGCTTGGTTTGTGCTTGGTTTGTGCGCACACGTAGAAGACCATTTCGGTGAAGGAGTTCTGTTTTTATAATTAGATCTTCGCCCTGCTGCAGAGCCGCCACAGATCCCGGGACTGGATTCCCCTGCTGTCAGAATGCTGAATTCAGGGGAGAGGGAACTTTGTATGCGGATATCTCTCAAACCATAAAGGTCTGGTCTTGTTTAATTCTGATTTTTAAGGGCTACAAGGGGGGGGGATAGTAAAAATTAAGCATTACTATCCCTTTCAATACTGTCAGTTGTAGATCAAGAGTAATTGAATGATAAAGTATCCCCCTCCCTCCACTTTTACTGATGTAACACTGCTCACCTCAAAAATAAGTGAAAATGGTAATTTAGTGTTAGTTTGTAGGTCAACATTTTGGTCATCAGTGCCACCTTCCTCAAGACCACCGTAACAATGACCTACAATTAAAACATTGAATTACTAATTTTACTTATTCTTGAAGTTCGATGTGAGGTGTTTTTCTGGTTTCTTTGCTTACACCCAGACATTTATCTGGACTATTGTGATTTATTCCATTTTTTTTTTAATTTAAAAAAAAAAACAAAAAAAAAAAAAAACACATACAACTTATACAGCTACATATATTGCGTTAACCCAAATATCTTCTAATTTAGCTAATAAAACATTACGATCATACATTACGTTTCACCATTTGGTGCCGTCCGGTCTTTCCGGGGAGATGACCTATCTTGTCTTTATATTAGTTTTGTTTAGGGGCCAAAATTATCCAGGGACTTATCTCACATCACGTTTACCCAGTGATCCAGTGCTTCCTTTGCTATTACATTAACCTATCCAGTTATTAATCCTGTTCCATTTGCAGTTGGTATTGTATTTGATTTTTAAGGATCAGCCAAGTTGGAATTTTTTGGCTTTTCCAGTATCGAGCCAGAATCCTCTTTGCTGCCACCGGGATATGTAACGCCAGATATTTACCCACTTTCCCCAGGTTCGGCCAATCCATATGCAATAAGAATGTATCCTGCGCACATCGGATATCTTTCACTCCTATCCACTCTAGAATCGTACTAATCATTCCCCAGAATTGCTGTAAGTTACTACAACTCCACCAGGTATGGTCACATGACCCTTTCTCCTTACCACGTCTCCAACCAGTGGCGTAACAATAGGGGTCCTGTGACCGGGCCCGTCACTCTCAGGGGCCTGACCGCCCCCTGCGGCCCCCTCGCCATGCACCCGCAGCAACTTATTAAACAGGGCAGCACAGCTGATCTCCCGGTGGCTGGCGCTCTAGTAATGCAGAGAGATGACATCTCCCAGCGCTCTGCATTACTAAGAACCGCGCGGGAGCTTGAGTTCCGGACAGATGTCTGTGCTGAATGAGGCACAGACCTGTCATGTCGCACACCGCTAGACCACCAGGGACTCGAGGTAGGAGGACAGGGGGGGCAGTGTGGAGAATGAGGGGCAGCGTGATGGAGGCTTTGTTGAAGGGGCAATGTGGAGAATGAGGGGCAATGTGGTCAGAGGGGGCCCATGGCAATTCATGCACCAGGGACCAGTGGCTTCTAGTTACCCCTCTGTCTCCAGCATTTATTTGAAGGCTGTGGGAACCTTCTTTTTAGCCTGAGCGGAACTAGATACCACCTGTACATTGTATTGCAGCTCTACAAGATTAAACAGTTTGTGGTCTTCATTAAATTAATTATACTTTTAACCCACTCTTCTCCTTGGAATTCTATATCCAGATTTTTGGCCTTTACTTTTTATATTCTGGACTTCCTTACTGTCCATCAAACCACTGTGTACTATTTTTTTAATACTTAGAAAAAGTTTAATTCATCTACTCTCCTATATTTTGTGATTTTGATTCCTTTTGTTCTATATTCTCTTATCCTTATATATAAAAATATTTCTTTATCTCCTGCTTAAGCTGTTCAAAACTCCAGAATAACCAGAGACCATTTATTATTACATTTTCCTGACTATTTCCTTTTAATTTTTATTTTTTTTTTCCCCTCTGTCCACAATGCTAAGCTCATGTCTTATATTCATTAAATATGATTACCTTTCCTTAATAGATTTCTCTTTATGCCATTTAGTTAAATGATCCAACATTATAGCATCGTGGTGTACTCCAATATCTGGGAATCCTATTCCTCCCAACTTATTTATTTTAAAATATATATATATATATATATATATATATATATATAAATAATATAAAATTTCATCCGACCAGATGTATCTACTAAAAGCCATTTGGATTTCTCTTAACCAGACTTTGGGAAACGGCATAGGAATTGTCCATATAGCCATTTTGGTAAAATGTAAGACCTTACAACATTTACACTACCCCTATTTCCTTGTTCAACCAGGATTTGAAATTCTCTACTTTGCAATGCGTTCCGTACCCCTCTGGCACTCAAAGGGTTAAGAATACTTTTTCAAATACATGAAGGGATTCAACAAAGTGCAGGAGGGAAGTACATTTTACAGGAGTAAAAATGTTAGGACAAGAGGCCATAGTCTAAAACTAGGAGGACACAAATTTAGACGTAATGTAAGAAAGTTTTACTTCACTGAGAGGGTAGTAGATAAGTGGAATTGCCTACCAGCAGAAGTGGTAGAGGTTAATACAGTGAGGGGATGTAAGCATACATGAGAGGCGTAAGGCTGTCCTTAACATAAGAAAAGACCAAGGATGAAATGAGGTTTGGGGCTTTTACAGTAGGAGAATGGGCGACTAGATGGGACGAATGGTTCTTATCTGCTTTCAATTTCTGCGTTTGTCAAGATATGACCACAGAAGGCTGCTCCAGTTTACGTGCCAAATAACAATGGGTGGTGGTGTCAGGAGACCTCTTCTAGAGCACAGGGGGATCAATCTGTGTCTAGATCACGTTAACGGACCCACCTGTGATAAAGAAGGGAGATCCTGCTTCATTACATTCTGTTTGTGACACTTGAGGACAGATGTTAGTGACCCCTGTTTCAATATTGAACATTCTGTTCTTCTGCATGTTTTGGAGAGCCACTTCTCTGTAAATGCCAACCTTTAATCCTGTTTGTTAAACATAATGGCAGGTAATGTGCGGGGGAGGGCTTGTGGCCTGGGGGGTGGATACAAATGTTGCCCATTTCTACTATTGTTTGACTAATGTCCCATGTCACCTCCTTTTAATGAAAAATTGGTACTAATGTTGTGAAGTAAGACAACTGATACAACATAGCGTACAGATGAAATGGGTATACACTAGTGGTACTGCAGAGCTTACGGCTTAAGTAAAGCTACACTACTCTTACCATAGAGCTTGCAAGGGAAATTGGTTGTGCTTCATATGGACTGTAGCTTTATGGTACCATTTCTGTAACTCCACTTCAGTTGTAATCTCTGTGGGATCACTAGCGTAACTCCACTTCAGTTGTAAGCTCTCTGATATCACTAGCGTAGCTCCACTTCAGTTGTAATCTCTGTAAGCTCTGTGGGATCACTAGTGTTGCTCCATTTACAACCACAGGAGGGAGATTGAGGAAGTGGTAAACTGGCCCAGGGGACAACTGCCCCACAGACCAGCCCTCCCCTGGTAAGCTGATAAATCGTCTTCCTTTCTCTGTACTGTCCCCAACAAGATCCTATACAGGTCCCTTCTGGTCTCTCTCCACCCAAGCTGGTGCTGAGAGCCGCAGAGCCAGCTGCTGATTTGATTGGCTGCTGTAATGTCATCCCCAGCTGCACAGCCAATAGAAATGAGGATGACATAGCCAATCCCACATCTGGCAGTATACATGCATACAGCCCTTGGTGTACTGATCTCCCAAGAGCTGGTGCTGTCGGCTCCAAAGAGGCAGCTGATTGATCCTGTTGTCTGCACGTCGCACCCACTTGACTGGTCAACCACTGGAGCGTCGCCGCTTGAATAAGGTTGCCACCCAGCCGGTATTTTACCAGGCTGGTTAAAAAATTGGCTTCTGTCCAATGTTAAATCTATGGAGGGAATGCCATGCCCGTTTTTTTTGTTTGTTTGTTTTTTTGTTTGTTTGTTTTTGTTTTTTTTGTTTGTTTTGGGGTTTGGGGTTTGGTTTTTGGTTTTGGCTTTTGGTTTTGGCTTTTTTTTTGTTTTGTTTGGTTTTTTTAAGAAAACGTGGAAACCCTACTTTTGAAGGAGATGGGACAAGAAGCCCTGAAAGGACCTGTACACTGACGGCTGTAAGTCTAATGCTGCTGCTAGTGGTGGGACTAGCAGTTGCACAGGTGGGTGTGACCTCAAAGCAGCCAATAAGAATCGCCAGCCAATAAGAATCACCAGCTGCTTCTCTGGAGCTCACGGCACCCACTCTGGGAAAGAGAAGCCAAGGGGGGGATCTGTACACGGACGGCTGTAACTCAATCATGTTACTACTGCTAGAGGTGGGACTAGCAGTGTCATCCTCATTTCTGTTGGTTGTGCAGGTGGGATGGATATTACAGCAGCCAATAGGAGTCCTCCCTTGCCTCTGCAACTCGCAGCACCGGCTCTAGTGAGTAGAATCCCAGGAGGACATGTTATCTGAGCGCTGTAATTTATAATGAACGGAGCTGCAATAAACTAGTAAAACTCTACATTATAACACACTAGCATTCTGTTGTCTTCATGTTGACCATAAATAATGTACAAAACACATTTAGTTCTACCAGTCAGCCTAACACTGTCACAGTCCAATCAGGAAGGAAGCAAAAGGAGTCTGTTTTAACCCTTTGAGTGCCTGAGGGGTATGCATCATTGCAATGCATTGAATATTCCTCTGGCCCTCAGTGTTAAAGTGTCCCTGACCCCCCCCCCCCCCCCCACCACCACCACCACCTTCCCAATCTGCTGGTGAAAAAATACAGGCCCATTTTTGTTCTGTCCTAAATTGGATCAAGATCTCAATGTGTTTTTATATTTTATAAATATATGTATATAATTATATGGAAATATACACAGTTAATATTGTATATAACAGGGTTTCTCAGTCGCTGTACCTCCAGCTCTTGGTATCTAAAATCCCACCAACCCCAGTCAACTGATGTGAGTTGTCGTCTTCAACATCTGAAAGTCCAGCAACTACCCCCCCCCCGTTGTACCAACACTGACACGAGCAGCTTGTTTTGATCATTACTAAATCTTACCTCCCAGCACGTCAAATGGCGAGGGCCCCTTGTTTTAGGCAATGTTTCTGGGGAAGGAAGCAGTGGGCAGGGTATTTCCAAGAATTTCTAGGTTCCTTCATGGCCTACTGATCTCTTCACTAACAGATTTATTTTGTTTAACATGGACTTAGAAACACACATGCAGAAGAACAAAAGACATTTAAGTGACGTTTATTCCTATGGGACATATACACCCTATGTATTCTAATCTCTAAAAAGAGGGACACCAATGTGGGAAGGGGGAACAGAGTGAATTGGGTCTCAAAGATGGACTGTCCCTTCTAAAAAGGGACACTTGGGAGGTATGACTCCTAATATCTCCTAAAGAGGGACACTTGGGAGGTACAGATCCCTAATATCTCCTAAAGAGGGACACTTGAGAGGTATGAATCCCTAATATCTCCTAAAGAGGGACACTTGGGAGGTATGAATCCCTAATATCTCCTAAAGGACGCTTGGGAGGTATGAATCCCTAATATCTCCTAAAGAGAGACACTTGGGAGGTATGAATCCCTAATATCTCCTAAATAAGGACACTTGGGAGGTATAGATCCCTAATATCTCCTAAAGAGGGACACTTGGGAAGTATAGATCCCTAATATCTCCTAAAGAGAGACACTTGAGAGGTATGAATCCCTAATATCTCCTAAATAAGGACACTTGGGAGGTATAGATCCCTAATATCTCCTAAAGAAGGACAATTGAGAGGTATGAATCCCTAATATCTCCTAAAGAGGGACACTTGGGAGGTACTGACCCCTAATATCTCCTAAAGAGGGACACTTGGGAGGTATGAATCCCTAATATCTCCTAAATAAGGACACTTGGGAGGTATAGATCCCTAATATCTCCTAAAGAGGGACACTTGGGAGGTATGAATCCCTAATATCTCCTAAAGAGGGACACCTGGGAGGTACTGACCCCTAATATCTCCTAAAGAGGGACACTTGGGAGGTATGAATCCCTAATATCTCCTAAAGAGGGACACTTGGGAGGTATAGATCCCTAATATCTCTTTAAAAGGGAAACTTGGAGAGTGTGCTAAACCTTTTAGAAACTGATTTTAACCCTTTGCTTTCCAGAGGTGGTACTCTCTGGCTCTCAAATTTATGGTGGTGAATGTGGATTCCGCCACACGCCAACATATAAGATTTTTAATCCTCCATCTAAATGAGATTTAAGTCTCTGGACATTTTTTCACAAAACTATAAAATCTTGCAATGTAAGTAAAGATGGATCCAGATAAATGACTTGGTCTGTCTGAGGCCCATTGTGTGATCTGTGTGTGTATGATCTGTGCACACGCATGTTGGCTCACAGTGGACTGTACAAGACTTGGTGGAATTTATCATGTAGGAATTTCTGTATGAACAAGGGAATATCATTTCCATCTCCTGAGATCTGGTACAGAGATGGACAAAGTATAGCCTGTGGGCCAATGTAATGTGCTCCCTGGGTCTGGCTTGTATAAACAGAAATATAAATTTGGCTTAATCTGCAGTGGTAGCATGATGCATTGTCACAAAGCATCACTTAGATACAGTGTGTCAATCTACCAGTGCAGAGAGATGGAAGTGATACATTGTCTGTAAAGGGGCTCCTCGGATAATGAGCACAAGGAACAGACGGCCGTTACCCTTTTCTTCCATTTACACTCGCATCTGAAGGGGGCAGGCAGGGGTGTAGCGGGCACTTGTGACAGACCCTAGTATCTAAGGAGCCCATGGGCCCAATCAATTCTAGTTATGCCCCTTTGAGAATATTTCTGTGTTTGGGGCTGGAATGAGCAGTTACATCGCTGGGAGCAGGGGTGCTGGTTGTCCAGTGTTTCAGCATTGGTCCTTGGGGCAAACCAGCAGGTCAGCTGTTCTGGATATCCCTACTTTAAAGGGATAGTAATACTTCATTTTATCTTTATTTTATTTTGTAGGCATTAATAAAAACATGAATGATAGAAGTCTTATCTCTCAAACCATATTCACAAGCAAAGTTTCCCCTCCCGCCCCTTTTACCTAGTGTAAATCATCTCTTCTCAGATGTGGAATCCAGTCCATAGACCAGACAGATAACAGCAGGGGACAATCTTCTTCCTATGAGAACAATGAAAGCCCTGCCCCCCTTGACAAGTTTTTCAGGTTTTTCCCTTATCTTAATTGAAGATTGTCCCTCTCTGCAATCTACCTGAGCACCTCTCTTCTGATCTGGCTGAGCAGTGTTACATCAGTAAAAGGGGCAGGAGAGGGATACTTTGTCATTGAATTACTCTTGAACTACAACTCTGACAGAATTGAAATAACACTCTCCAAAGTCCAAATACTATGATGATTAATTAGAGCTGCTTTTATTATGAAACATTACTATCCCTTTAATCACAGGTGAGAAATGTGTAGATCTCTGAGCAGGCTTGTTATTAATTGGGGAGATCCTGAAGACCTGACATGATGTTCCTTAGACTTGAGAATCATTGGACTCACCGAACTAGGGCTTGATTCTATTACCAGCGCTAAAAATAAAACACGCTTTTGTGTTTTTTTGTTTGTGTTTTTTTTAAGTTAGTTTTTGCTATCCTATTACCCGACTTGTGAAAACAAAATCAGCGGTAATTATACTTACCGCCAGTCTAAAAAAAGCCCACAGGAAACAACTAAAAACAACGTGCAATTAGTATCCTATTACACACGCTCAGTATTGCCGCCTGTTTTGTGGTTACAGTTAAGTCCGAAACTTTGCTCCTCAGAGGTTGAGGAATAGAACCCATAACGGCCGTTTCAAAACCATCATTGTTCGAACAAAAGCAGTGTATGATACAGTATACAGCATAGAAATCCGACAAAGTGCCCCCCTCTACATATTAACCCCCCTACTTACAGTGCTTTCTCTCACCGCATTAATCCGACAAATATTGTTCATAGTCTAAAATTAACCCTTCCCCTTCCAAATCGGGCTTAGTGCTTTCTTTCACATAGGTTATATGCTCTTTAATTAATAAAGGGGGCAATTGTATATTTTTGGTATTTTTTTGAAGAAAAGGTGGCAACCCTATACACATCAATTAAATATTTAATTACATTTTCACACAAATTACATCTATAATAAAAACAAACACCTTTTTTTTTTTTTTTTTATATACATAGTCAGGCTGCCTATTAACCCTATGAGTACCGGAGGGGTAGCAAACACATTACAATACCTCTCTGGTACTCACAGGGTTAATCTTGCAATACAAAATACGAGGGCAGGTCGAATATAATAGGAGACGAAAAATGCCAGATGTACAATATTTGTCAGATTAATGTGGTGAAAAAAAGCACTAAGTTGGATTTGGAAGGGGAAGGGTTAATTGTCTGAACAATATTTGTTGGATTAATGTGGTGAAAAAGCACTGTAAGTAGACTTTTAAAGGGGGGTTTAATATGTTGGGGGGGCACTCTGTCGGATTTTGTTATGTGGAGGACACATCTAAACACTGAACTTTATTTCTGTCATCAAATGTACGCCTATTTCCTTGGATTTTGACATTTTGCGTGTTTTTTTGTAGGCGGTAGTCTGAAAAAAGCAGACAGCGCCAGTTTTGTTACTACTCTAAAAAGTGCTGTCTATGCCAGTTTTGTTTTACCGTGGTTCTGCAATAGAATACAGACGTAACGCATGTTTGCAAAATTCGCGCTACTTGTTTTTCTTCTAAAGCAGGTTTTAGCTCAGGTAATAGAATCGAGCCCCTAGTTGGTAACGGAGATTATATGATCATTGTGTGATATTACTACCAGTGAATGCTGCAAAGCTTTACCCCTGGGATTCCGCTCGCTGTCTTCAGGGGAACTACTGCAAGTTAATGGAGGTGAATCTCGCTGCAGTGATTTTGAAAGGAGTGGCCAGCGAGCCTCTATCAAAATCCCTGCCTCATGGCGATTCACTGGTTGTGGGTGATCATCGGAAACAGATTCTCATATATAATGTGATTTGGAGGTTGATGTGCCCAGCCTCTGAGGGGGTTAAGATGTACGGTATTGCATGTGCTGGCCTGCTGCAGACTGGGGGGAACAATTTACTTGTTTTAAAAAGCACAGTGTGTAAGGAATTCAAGTGTTCACTTAAAATCTGTGTGTTGGTACGTTCTGTACTATATGAAGAGCTGTTCTATTAGTCACAATGTTATTTCCAGCTCCAAGATCCTTAAGTTACATATGTTAACTCTGTGGGCACCTGAGAGTACCATAGTGCAAGGGAAACTGTTAGGAGATGGGTCCCCTCTGGTAATTCTGAGCTTGTGGGAGGATGTACCCTGGGGAAAGGGCCCATTTCTTCTTCTTCTTCTTTTTTTTTTTTTTTTTTTTTTTTTTTTTTTTTTTTTTTTTTTTTTCCCCCCCAGAATTGGCAACTAGCAAATTGCTGTAATCAGTTTACCGGTTTATACAGAGCTGTAAGAAGGTCCAATTTATCTACTAATCCAGCTGCTTTCTCTTCTATATTGGTGTAACGCCCACTTTGTCTATTCTTGTGGCCACTGCATCTACCAGTAGATAAACTCTTATAAAGTCCGGTTTATGGACCGGTTATACCTGTGTACCATTTGGCCAGTTAATTTTCCAGTGTGTATACTGTTATACTGGCCAGTTTATTTGCCAGTAAGGCCAGTTTACAAGTTTTATATATTGTTGTAATGACACATTAATTTACCTGTTTATACATTGCTCTAATGTCCAGTTTATATGCTAATTGGTCAGCTTATATATTTTTGTAATGTTCAGATTATATACTAGTTTTACTGGTTTATTTTCAAGCATATAATGCTGTAATGCCTAGTTGATTAACCCCTTAACGACCCTTGACGGTCATAGTACATCAAGGGTCGATTTGACTGAACGACCGATGACGTACTATGACCGTCGCCGAATTCCGGGCTCCCCCCGCGGCTGCACGCCATTCAGGGAGTCCGGAATGCAACAGAGAAATAAAAAAAAAAAATGCTCCGTTGTCATTTAGTCGCGCCCGTGCGCTGATTCCCCCGTCGTGAAGGGGTTAAATTTGTCTGGTTTATTTAAGTTTATTATTATAATAATAATATTATTGTAATGTCCAGTTCACTTACTAATTTTTCTCAGTTTATTTACCAGTTTGTTCCCTGCTTTGATCCGTTTTAGAGCTTATTCTGTCTTTGTATATTTCAGGCAAAGGGCATTTTTTTCTGTGCTAGACGGCAATGGCTGGAACAGGGGCATCTAGGGTATCTTGTGAATGGGGAGCCTTTAGTGTAGATCTCACCTTGGTAGTGTCCTAACAGTCAGTGTTGACTATCCCCATGCATGTGATAGGTCTGTTTCACTTGTATAGGCAAAGCTTGCAATATCCATAGACTATAATGGAGAGAGATTGCACGTATCTTTATTAGTATATCGCCATAGATGTCCACAGAGCTATACAGAAATAGTACCTGCACAATACAGAAATACAGGACAGGGTTAAGGGCATCAGGCTAAAGTGCGATCCACTGGCTTAACAATAGGGGTCGCACCTGTGAGCAGACCCATCACTCCAGGGGCCCGGCCGCCCCCTGCGACCCAGGCGGCCGCAAGAAGCAAGTTGAGGTCTGTGCCACCTTCGGCACAGACCTCTAGCAGCTGAGCTCCCTCGTCAGCACTCTAGTAATGACATCTACCAGCGCCCTGCATTACTGAGGAGAGGGCCGCGTGGGAGCTCTAGCTTCTGGCACAGACCTCTCCTGCCACTCCACTGGACCACAGGGAGGTGGACACTGGGGGGGTCAATGTGGGACCAATGTGGAGATTTGGGGCAATGTGTAAGTGGCCAATGGGGGGCAATATGGAGGTGGCCAATGGGGGGGGCAATGTGGTCGGGGGGGCATGGCAGTTTTTGCACCAGGGCTTCTAGTTACACCTCTGGTGAGATCATTGCATGATTAGTGTGGGAAAAATTGCAGCAAGGGAATCCTTCACTTGGAGAGGGGCACTGCCCCAAGGAGCTTACAATCTAATTAGATTCTCCTAGTGAATGTGAGACTGCTCTTTGTGGCCCAGCCTATGGCTTTCTGATCAGAGCCGCTTTTGTGGAGGTTAACGTGCCCCTGGACATAATTGTTTTAACCATTCACCGACCAGAGTGTTTGCAATGAGTTGTGAAGGAACACTTGCATCTTAATAAATCCATTTACCTTAATCTAAGCAGGAAACCCTAATGACCTGTCAAAATCCTATGTACGTGAGCCTTAACCCTTTGAGTGCCAGAGGGGTATGCAACGCATTGCTTTGCAATACGTTGCATACTCCTCTGGCACTCAAAGGGTTAACTGATATAATTGAATGCTAAGAAAGAAAGAGCCTTCATCAGTGGGGTCTGGAGTCCTACAACAGATTCATGTGTCCCCATAGACACGAGATCAATACTAATTTGAAGACCAACTTTTTGGGAACCAATCTACAAAGAACTTACTTTCATAATGGCCGTTAGGATTTTCTACACAGATTAAAATGAGGGATTATAATTAGGTGTTTGTGTCCCTTTAAATTTGTCCTCTTTGTTAGAGGAAGCTGAAGCAATTTTCACTTCCCTTTTTTTGACTCGCTGTTGATTGGTCTCTATATTAATAACCAGGGAAATATCTGTTCCACTGGTTCTTGTCGATCAGTCTCGGTGTTGCGGAGAAAACATCTGTTTCTTGTAACAAATGCAGTTTTATTGGGGTAATTTGCATAAAAGCACAAGCTGAGAAACGCTGGCGTCAACTGGCTGCACAAACTGTTACAGTGATGTAAATGGGACTTAAAACCAGCTGAATTCTGGATAAGTATTACGGAGATGTGTGGAGACTTCTTCAGTGTTAAGTCACATTTAACCCCTTAAAGACCCATGACCTGAGGTATCCTTTTAAAAGGTCACACGCAAAAAAGCGTGTGACCACATGACACAATAACCATGTCCCATAATAAAAAATGGCAACATGAGAATCTCGCACTGCATGACAAGGCGAGATTCTCATGTCGCCTACTGAACAGATGTGAAGGTCTGTGTTACAATAAATATAGTTGGATGTGTGAGTATGGTCTTACTTGAAAACTGCAAATAGCATGCATCCAATATATACCCAGCTACTACGGATAATGAGCCGCAGAGCCCCGGGGTCCAGAGGCGTAATTAGAAGCCACTGGGGCCCTGGTGCAAAAGTTGCCATGGGCTCCCCTCCCCCCCATTGTCCATTTCCACTGGACATCTCCACATTATCCCCCATCTCCACATTCCATCCACATTGGCCACACATTCCACTACCCCAGTGTCTGTTTCCTACCTCCCTGGTGGTCCAGCGGTGTGGCAGGAGAGGTCTGTGCCGCCTTCTGTACAGACCTCTATTAAGAGATGGATTAGTCACCCCAGGGGTAATAGGGGGAATCCAGCATTGGACTCCTTGCTCACAGTGCATAGAGAGGTCAGCTGTGGGCAGCACAGTGGCTCAGTGGTTAGCACTGTTGCCTTGCAGCGCTGGGGTCCTGGGTTCAAATCCCACCAAGGACAACATCTGCAATGAGTTTGTATGTTCTCACTGTGTGTGCGTGGGTTTCCTCCGGGTACTCCGGTTTCCTCCCACACTCCAAAAACATACTGATAGGTGAATTTAGATTGTGAGCCCCAATGGGGACAGGGACCAATATGAGTGTAAAGCGCTGCGGAATCTGTATGCGCTATATAAATAAAGGGTTATATATATATACCTCACTGATGAGGCCCAACAAGGCCAAAACGGATGTCTGGGGTTGGCTGCTTCTCTTGTTCAGAGGAATTGCCTGGCATTTCGTGGTTGGACTGCTGTTATGGCGGGACCAATATGATGTGCTTGAGGATATTTCCTCTCTCTGAAAGGAACTAGTGGGCTAAATGATACTGCACCCTGGGTAGGACACTATTCCTATAGAGCCTGAAAACTTGTATTGCAGGTTCGTTCCTAGTTGAGCATCTCTGACTTTTAATATACATATTTATTTTGATGACATGGTTACTGTGTTGAGTGTGAGACCTTTTAAAAGTAAACCATGATCTGCCAGGATAGTCATGCCGGTCCCTGCATTTTAGGACCAGTGACGGTTCTGGGATGGCAGCGAGGCCGCATGGTGCTCTGCCATCCCAGAATTCAAATCGATAAGAGGGGAGGGGGAAGCTCCGTGACCCTTTATGGCCACATCATTCATTAAGGGGTCAAGTCACTGGGAATATTCTATTCTTTTGCTCCCTGTGTTTCTATGACATCTCCAGTCCTGGAAAGAAAATATATAGGGTCACGTACACTGACAATAAGTGGAGCAATTCTGGGGAAAAGCAATTGCACTGCCACATGGGCAAATACAAACTTCCACTGATGTATATGGGGATTTTAACCCTTGAATGCTAGTGGTTTTGTTTCGAAATGCATTGGAGACTTCTCTAGCATTGCGTATCCCCCTGACACTCAAAGGGTTAAAATCCCCATTTAGATCAAGAAGGGTATTTTTTGTTTTGTTTTTTTTCTTTGACGGATCAACCGCAGTCCTGAAATACTACTAACACTGCAGGATCTAAAGGAATACTAAGGCTTAATAAGGAAAAAAATCTATATTGGAGGCTTTATCCTGCTGAGCTAAACAAGTGCATTCCCTCTGCTGAGATGTTTTATTTAAAAGTTACTGCAGCCGAAACAGGCATTTTGTTAGGTTCAATGTTTCCATGGCCTGAGATGTTACAGTGGCGCTGTTGCTGCACCATTCTATGGAGGTTTATGGCTAACTGACCAGAGCTGTCCATAGGATGGGGTAGCAGCAGCGCCACTGTAAAGTATTGGGCTGTTGGGGTACTGCACCCATAAAATGCAAGTTTCAGCTACAATAACTTTTGAATAAAAATGTTCTAGCAGTAGAAATTACCTTGTATTACTCTGCAGGATATATATATGGAGATATAAAATATATATAAATTATTTTTTTATTTTATTTTTCTTAATTTTCTATATTCCAGTGAGAAGCACATTAATTCTCAGGGTACATGTGCCCGGGTGCTCATACTGTTGGAATCAGACAGAAAAAGGGAGAGGTCGGCCCTCACAGGACTTCCCTGCACCATCAAGTTTACGGATTTAAAATGTCAACATTTCCTGATGAAAATGGATATAAATATAATTTTTACCTTGAAATGTTGATACTTTTTCCAGGAAACCTCACCGTGAATTGGCAGTCCTGTGAGTGCTGACTGACTTGTTTGTGTGTGTGTGTATATATATATATATATATATATATATATATATATATATATATATATATATATATATATATATATATATATATATATATATATATATAATTATAGTGTGTATGTGTGTGTATATAATATAATTTAGTATGAAAGCCCGTGCCACCCAGCAGCCCCAGCTGCTAGCCGGGAGCAGAGATAGGCTGTGGGCCTTTCAGAGCGCCTTGCTCCGGATCAGCGCGTTCAGCCAGTGTCTACTGCGCATGTGCGGTTATGCACACAGGGAGCTTTGCAGAGCTTTATATTATAAGAAGATGGATCTATCTGTGTGTGTAATAAATATATATTATATATATTAATATAATGTGTATATGTATTTATATATATTTTTTTTTCTTTTCTTCAAAATAATGGGTAGCACCCATGGGACATGACAAATAACATTTATTGCAAAGAAAGTGGCAAAATAACAGGTCAACGTTTCTGTCCCAGAAGGACCTCTCTCAAGACGTCTTGAGAAAGGTCCTTCTGGGACAGAAATGTTGACCTGTTATTTTGCCACTTTCTTTGCAATAAATGTGCTTGTCACATCCCACGGGTGCTGCCCATTATTTTGACTTTATCCAATGACATATAGGGATTGTGCACCTGGGCATTTGCTTACAAGTTGGGAGTAAGTGCTTTCCAATTTCTTATATATTGACATTTCTACTAGTCTGTGTGTGTGTGTGTCTATATCTATATATAGAGATATGAGAGAGAGAGCTCTTGTACACGGGCCACAGTAGCGGGTGGTCGCGGTGCAGTCATGCCCAGTAGACACTGCCCGCGCCGCGGCTGATACCTCCGGTCTGACTTCAGAGCGCCCAGCTCTGTATCAGCCTCGTCACGGGCAGTCTCTTCATAGCGCCCAGCTCTGTATCAGCCTCATCACAGGCAGTCTCTTCATAGCGCCCAGCTCTATATCAGCCTCATCACAGGCAGTCTCTTCATAGCGCCCAGCTCTGTATCAGCCTCATCACAGGCAGTCTCTTCATAGCGCCCAGCTCTGTATCAGCCTCATCACAGGCAGTCTCTTCATAGCGCCCAGCTCTGTATCAGCCTCATCACAGGCAGTCTCTTCATAGCGCCCAGCTCTGTATCAGCCTCATCACGGGCAGTCTCTTCATAGCGCCCAGCTCTGTATCAGCCTCATCACGGGCAGTCTCTTCATAGCGCCCAGCTCTGTATCAGCCTCATCACAGGCAGTCTCTTCATAGCGCCCGGCTCTGTATCCGCCTCGTCATGGGCAGTCTCTTCATAGTGCCCAGCTCTGTATCAGCCTCATCACAGGCAGTCTCTTCATAGCGCCCAGCTCTGTATCAGCCTCATCACAGGCAGTCTCTTCATAGCGCCCAGCTCTGTATCCGTCTCATCACAGGCAGTCTCTTCATAGCGCCCAGCTCTGTATCAGCCTCATCACAGGCAGTCTCTTCATAGCGCCCGGCTCTGTATCCGCCTCGTCATGGGCAGTCTCTTCATAGCGCCCCGCTCTGTATCAGCCTCATCACAGGCAGTCTCTTCATAGCGCCCCGCTCTGTATCAGCCTCATCACAGGCAGTCTCTTCATAGCGCCCAGCTCTGTATCCGTCTCATCACAGGCAGTCTCTTCATAGCGCCCAGCTCTGTATCAGCCTCATCACAGGCAGTCTCTTCATAGCGCCCGGCTCTGTATCCGCCTCGTCATGGGCAGTCTCTTCATAGCGCCCCGCTCTGTATCAGCCTCATCACAGGCAGTCTCTTCATAGCGCCCCGCTCTGTATCAGCCTCATCACAGGCAGTCTCTTCATAGCGCCCAGCTCTGTATCCGTCTCATCACAGGCAGTCTCTTCATAGCGCCCAGCTCTGTATCAGCCTCATCACAGGCAGTCTCTTCATAGCGCCCAGCTCTGTATCAGTCTCATCACAGGCAGTCTCTTCATAGCGCCCCGCTCTGTATCAGCCTCATCACAGGCAGTCTCTTCATAGCGCCCCGCTCTGTATCAGCCTCATCACAGGCAGTCTCTTCATAGCGCCCAGCTCTGTATCAGCCTCATCACAGGCAGTCTCTTCATAGCGCCCAGCTCTGTATCAGCCTCATCACAGGCAGTCTCTTCATAGCGCCCAGCTCTGTATCAGCCTCATCACAGGCAGTCTCTTCATAGTGCCCCGCTCTGTATCAGCCTCATCACAGGCAGTCTCTTCATAGCGCCCAGCTCTGTATCAGCCTCATCACGGGCAGTCTCTTCATAGCGCCCCGCTCTGTATCAGCCTCATCACAGGCAGTCTCTTCATAGCGCCCAGCTCTGTATCAGTCTCATCACAGGCAGTCTCTTCATAGCGCCCAGCTCTGTATCAGTCTCATCACAGGCAGTCTCTTCATAGCGCCCAGCTCTGTATCAGCCTCATCACGGGCAGTCTCTTCATAGCGCCCCGCTCTGTATCAGTCTCATCACAGGCAGTCTCTTCATAGCGCCCAGCTCTGTATCAGCCTCATCACGGGCAGTCTCTTCATAGCGCCCAGCTCTGTATCAGTCTCATCACAGGCAGTCTCTTCATAGCGCCCCGCTCTGTATCAGCCTCATCACGGGCAGTCTCTTCATAGCGCCCAGCTCTGTATCAGTCTCATCACAGGCAGTCTCTTCATAGCGCCCAGCTCTGTATCAGCCTCATCACGGGCAGTCTCTTCGTAGCGCCCCGCTCTGTATCAGCCTCATCACGGGCAGTCTCTTCGGAGCACCCCGCTCTGTATCAGCCTCTTCACGGGCAGTCTCTTCATAGCGCCCAGCTCTGTATCGGCCTCTTCATGGGCAGTCTCTTTGGAGCGCCCCGCTCTGTATCAGCCTCGTCACGGGCAGTCTCTACTGGGCACCCAGCTCTGTATCAGCCTCGTCACAGGCAGTCTCTTCATAGCGCCCCGCTCTGTATCAGCCTCGTCACGGGCAGTCTCTTTGGAGCGCCCAGCTCTGTATCCGCCTCGTCACGGGCAGTATCTACTGGGCACCCCGCTCAGTATCAGCCTCGTCACGGGCAGTCTCTACTGGGCATGACTGTGTCGTTACAAACTTTGTGATGAATTATTATACAGGAGGATATAGAGAGAGTATTGTGTGTATAATTAGATGCCAAATGAATATAACAGTATGCAACCATTTTTTTTTATATTTGTGTTTTAATGAAAAGTAATTGTTTTAATGCTACGTAATTGTGTTTTTTTTTTTTTGTTTGGTTTTGGTGTGTCCCTTTTAAAACTGACCTGTTCACATCTCTCTTAGTAATTACACATCTGAGCTCAGGTAGGTGAATCCAGGAAACCTGTATGGCTAAGTGTACACGAGAACCATTGTTCTACCTACGGTGCAGCTGGCATTGTGCATATGGCCATAATCCTATGTGTGTTGTGCTTTTTCCCTGCAATGTGTTCCATAGACTTCTAGAACTCAAACGGTTAATCTCTTGCCCTTTGTGTTCTTGCCTGGACTGTAGGGAAATGAGATGTACACAGGATTTGCATGTGAAGGTGACGTGAGAAGGTTTGAATGATCAGGGAGGAAGGCGTTTGTGTAGTAGTTGTCTCCCTGCTGTCGCTAGTAAAGTCTCTGCCTGTGGATGGAGTGGTGCAGTGAGTATAAGGATTTCTTTCCTTCCTGTCTGTGCGTAAGGTTGTGAAAAGGACATTTTCTGTTTTTATTGTAACTCTTCTGTTTTCAACAAGTTAGAGGTATAATTTTTGGCCAAACCAGATGTAAACTCATATTTCCATTGATTTAAATGGGGTTTTTAACCACTTGAATACTGGAGAGTGCTAGTGTTTCTCTCCTCCCTCTGTATCTGGTTATACAATTCGCTGTTTGTACAGCACTGAGACCACAATAGGGAACTGTCCCTTTTACCTCTGTGTGAAGCCGAACCCGATCACTGCTGGACAGTCAGGTTACACTTTAACGTTGATAAAAAACAATACAAATATTTTATATATATATATATATATATATATATATATATATATATATATATATATATATATATATATATATATATAATATTATATTTATATATAATATAAACTAGCAATGTGGGATGACGTTGCCCGTCATATTATTTACACAGAGAGACATTGTGTGAAACAGACATATGCAGTGTTACAGACACGCACTTAAAGAGACAGAGCGTGTCACACTGTGAAACGCATACATACAGAGAGACACACACATACATGACGTATGTCAGACACGTAGAAAGTGTGTGACAGACGCAGTAGTGATGTAGATATGCTGATAAGAGTTGTAAAAAATGTTTTAATTGCAGATCTTCAGCTTGATGAATAAGACCCTGTATACTTACAGTTGAAGTGAGTGTGCTGTTACATGATGAATAAGGCCCTGTATCCTTACAGTTGAAGTGAGTGTACTGTGTTACTTGATGAATAAGGCCCTATATCCTTACAGTTTAAGTGAGTGTGCTGTTACTTGATTAATAAGACCCTGGTATACTTACAGTTGAAGTGAGTGTGCTGTGTTACATGATGAATAAGACCCTGTATACTTACAGTTGAAGTGAGCGTGCTGTTATATGATAATAAGGTCCTGTATCCTTACAGTTGAAGTGAGTGTGCTGTGTTACTTGATGAAGGAGGCCCTGTATCCTTACAGTTGTAGTGAGTGTGCTGTTACTTGGTGAAAATAAAAAAAAATATTACAATACAAATAAGACCCCATTTAAAGCAATGGTAAATGTTTTTATTTTCACTGTGCGGTTGGTTTTATCGAATACAGAGCTTTATAATATGGATTTATTCTTTGTTCTGGAATTCTCCCTAGCATTCAAGGGGTTAAGCTCCAGATTTCAATTGATGGATATACAGGGAATTTACAAGGAGGGGGGGTTCTCATTATAATGCAGTTGGCTCTGGTTTCTTTGTACACGTGGCCGTAAGGGTAGAATTTTCTTCTTTCTCTGATTTTCATCTGTTTTGACACTATGGTCAGTGACACGGATGGATGAAAAATGGGGCATTTTGGGGAAAGTTGATTGAGCCGCAGAGAACATATAAACATTCACATCGGTACAAACTGGACTTTTTAAAGGGATAGTAATGGATCGTTTTAAGTACATTTAATATTGTAGACAGTACAAAAAAAAAAAAAGTAATTGAGGCCAGTCTGATCTCTCTGACCTTTATGGTTTGAGAGATATGATTACAAAGTTCCCCCTCCCTCCCCTTTCACAGACGTCAGAGCTCTGGCTGACAGAAGGAGATGCTGGTTCGCAGACCGGCCGGAGGCTCTTCAGCAGAGCCGAAATAGCACAATATAGAAATAAATACTTCACTGGAACAGTCTACAAAGTGTGCTTGCAAACCAGGTACACTTTGTAGACCGTTCCAATGAAATATTTATTTGTAGACAACGCTATTTTGGCTCCGCTGGCTGGTCCCGGGACCAGGATCGCCTTCTGTCAGCTAGATCGCGGACGTCTGTGAAGGGGGGGATGACTTTGTAATCGTATATCTCTCAAACCATAATGATTTGAGCAATCAGATTGGCCTCACTTTATTTTTTTTTTTTTTTTTTACTATGTGCAATATTAAATATACATAAAACAATCCATTACTATCCCTTTAACACTTTAAATGCAAGAGAAGTCTCTGTTGCATCAGTGTGCTTCTTTGCAATGTTTTTGGAGACATCTCTAACATTCAAGGGGTTAACCCTTTGAGTGTAGGAAAGGCGTCCAGTGTTTTGCGCTGCAATGCACTAGATACCTCTCTGGCACTCAAAGGGCTAAAACTGCCACTGAAATCAAAGGGAATGCTCAATCTTTAACCCTTTGAATGCCGGCATTGCACACCCCCTCTGGCACTCAAAGGGTTAATTCCTACTATGCATTTAGTTTGTCAGTTCTTCTGATTAACCTACCTGGTAACTTACCTGGTAACAGTGAGATTGAAAAGCCCTGCATCCGTCAAGTTCAGCCCCTGTTCATAAAGAGGAAGGATTTAATAAAAAAAAAAAAATTCCAAAAAGACCCATCAAAGCAGTTTCCAATTTAGCCCCAAGTGGGTAAAAAAAATCCTTCCTGACTCCAGACGATATTTCCCTGAATCAACCTCCTAGGATTGAAACCAAATGTCAGAACTCTCAATAATCCGAGATAGAGATCCAATACTTTTGTGAGAACTACAGGATGGGCAAACGCAGCATTGTAACGCACTGGATTCCAGAACTGTACCCGCCTTTGATTTGGTTAAGAGACTTTCCTCTCGTCTTAATGTAGAACATTTTTTTGCTCTGCTCTTACATCAGACTTATTGCGTTGCCAGCAATGTCCCCACTTCTTAGACAACCTGCATGGTGTACCCCTTAAAGGGATAGTAATACTTAAGTATTACTAATCCCTAAGTATTACTAATCCCTATAGCAAAGTACTACTTAAAAAAAAAAAAAAAAAAAATATTGCCCCCAGTGTCATCTCTCAAACCTTTATGGTTTGAGAGGAGATCGCTTTTAAAGTTGCCCTCTCCCTCCCTCCCCCGTAGTCAGCATTCTAACTGACCTGAAGGGAAGCAAGTCGTATGACTTTTAGGCGGCTCTCCAGCACAGCCAAGATCACGTTAATAAAAAAGAAAAATTTCACTGAAATGGTCTTCTATGTGTGCTTGGTTTGTACTTGATTTGCAAGCACACGTAGAAGACGGTTTTAGAGTGAGTTGTTTTTTTTTGTTTGTTTTTTTTTTAATTAAAGCGATCGCGGCTCTGCTGCAGAGCCTCCTGATGATCTATGACCGGATTTCCTTTCAGTCAGCTAGAATGCTGACTACGGGGAAGGGGGAGGGAGAGGGCAACTCTAGGAGCGATTATCTCTCAAACCATAAAGGTTTGAGAGATGACACTGGGGGCAATACATTTATTTTAGTAATACTTTACTATAGGGATTAGTAATACTTAAGTCCTATTAAAAATAAATGTATTTCCCCCAGTGACATCTCTCAAACCTTTTATGGTTTGAGAGATAATCGCTCCTAGAGTTGCCCTCTCCCTCCCCCTTCCTTAAAGTCAGCATTGTAGCTGACTGAAGGGAAATCCAGTCTTAGATCATCAGGCGGCTCTGCAGCAGAGCCGCAATCTTGTTAATAAAAAAAATTTAAAAAAAAATCTTTCACTAAAAGTTTTCTACGTGTGCTTGTAAACCAAGCACAAACCAATCACACGTAGAAGACAATTTCAGTGAAAGTTTTCTTTTTTATTAACCCGATCTTGGTTGTGCTGGAGAGCCACCTGAAAGTTGTACGACTGGCGTCCCTGCCATCAGCTAGAACGCTGACTTTGGGGAAGGGGGAGGGAGAGGTCAACTCTAGGAGCGATTATCTCTCAAACCATAAAAGTTTGAGAGATGACACTGGGGGGCAATACATTTATTTTTAATAGGACTTTACTATAGAGATTAGTAATAATTAAGTATTACTATTCCTTTAAGGATCAGTCCTGGCACGTCATGGAATTCAGGGGTCCCTGCATGCTTGCACGCCACACGGGGACCCTGAATCCGATGCAGGAAAAACAAAAAAATCCCAGTCGTCCTTAATTGCCCGTGTACGCAACTTTTTCTCATTCGTTACAGCCAATTGAGTGCCTGGAAGGTAAACTACAAGTTAGTGTGACCCCACATTTCCATTCTGCTATTCAGGGACACTGCAGAGATGAGGACTGTAGTGCAGCGGTGTGGGAGAGGTCACTATATACCTCACTGGACATCAGTCTGCAACCTGCTCTTTCTCCTGCGCACTACAGAGTTCTAAACACTAGAGGGAGTACTGCCCATTGACTGCTGGGGCAGAAAGTGTTGCCTCACTAGTGTTTAGAGCTTTATCTGGAGGTCATTTTTGAGGCATCACTTACGGTCACAGTAGGCAATGGGCAGTTCTCCTTGTATTATTTAGAACTATGTGCTCCGGAGTCTTAAAGGGATAGTATTGTCTTTTAACCGTACAATCGAGTCTATATACTTTTCTATACCGATCTGTATCTTTATAATCCTTCATAAGTTTGCCGTTTTACTTTTATTCTGTAATAGTTTTCCCCCTCAAAGATCAATGTAAAAATAGAAAAATGATGCACTCGTCAGAGGTTAAAACCAGCATTTACTGAAGGAGTTCAAAACAGACACCACATGGAACTACATGTCTCACGCGTTTCGCACATGTGCTTAATCATAGACATTAATCATATATAGTTTCCCCCTCCCTGCAGTTTTACTTATGTGAAGCAGCCTCCCACTCAGATCTGGAATCTGGTCATCGGGCCGGACAGATCACAGCGAGGGACAATCTTCTTTCCTTCGGTATAAGGAAAACCCTGCCCCCTTAGCGAAAGAAGGCAGGTTTTTTTCCTTGTTCTGCAAGAAGATTTGGCGTGATGCAGGAAATGTGCACAATCGCTATTTCCCGTGTGAAAACCACTAGGGAATAGGTTTGCGCATGATTTTGTTGAATTGCACATGAAAATTCAAGATTAGCGAAAGACTGCGCATATTTATTTTTTTTGTGGGGGTGGCTAAGATTAACTAATCTGTGTGAGTGGAATTGCGAATACGCCTAATGCAAGAACTGCTATTGCGAATGAATTTATACGTCTGTGTCGTGTTGTCGTAAAATTGAATTTTTCATGCGCAATTCAAGAAGAGTTCAGTATTTAGCTTCCTGGATTAGAATATGCGCAAAATCTATCTGCGCACAAAAATGCCTTTATCCAATGAGAGCGTTTCTTGAATCGCGCCAATTGCCCTAATAGCGATCTGTCTGGACCGGCTTTTTGAGGCTGTTTGAAGTAAAAGGGGCGTGTGGGGGAAACTTTATTATAGAATAAAATTAAAACTGAAAACTTATGTATGATTATAAAGCTACAGATCTGTATAGAAAAGAGGACTCTACTGTACTATAAAAAGGAAACATTACTATCGTTTTAATTGTGGGACTGTATTGTTCCAGAAAGGGCTGCCCGGGACATGGGAAACGCACTTAACATCCAGGACTGTCCTGGGCAATCCGTGACGCCTCATCAACCTACTACACATTGCTTTTTTACACCTCTACTTAGTGTTAATGGGTTAGTAATGGCATATATAAAAAGTATTCTTGTAGATATTGAAAAATTAAATCCATCAATGGCAGCCTGATCTCTCAAACCTTTATGGTTTGAGAGATATAAGGTGATAAAGTTCCCCCCTCCCTCCCCTTTAATTAACGTCGGCGTCTATCTGACAGAAGGAGATCCTGGTCCCGGGACCGGCAAATGGCTCTTCAGCAGAGACAAGAGAGTGCTATGTAAAAAGAAATACTTACTTGGAAGGTCTACAAAGTATGCTTGCAAACCAGGCACATTTTGTAGACCGTTCCAATTAATAATTTCTTTCTACATAGCGATATCTCTTCCATGAACACAATTGTTAATTTCTCAAAAAAATCACAAAAAATGGTCAGTGCCACGTAGACTTATTTTATTCAGTTTAAATAAAAAAAAGTGTCTTAGGTTGATAGGTCTACTTTAAAGGAACAGTAAATGTTTGTGAGTTTTTTTGTTGTGTTTTTTTGTGTTTTTTTGTTTTTTTTGTTGTGTTTTTTTGTTGTGTTTTTTTGTTGTGTTTTTTTGTTGTGTTTTTTTGTTGTGTTTTTTTGTTGTGTTTTTTTGTTGTGTTTTTTTGTTGGTTTTTTTTTTGTTTTTTGTTTTTTTGGTTGGTTTTTTTTTAATATAGAGCTTTTCCTGATTAGTAAAACAAGGGTACCCCCACTGCTGTAGGTTGTTGTATTCTAAAGTTATAACACTTCAAATAATCAGGAGGTGAATTTACAGTGAGATTACTTCCTGAAAGTTTTAACTGACAGGAAGTGACTCAGCAGATTCTATGGAAAACTGTTTGTCACTGACTTTCCTCTTAAATAGAATGTAACAGAATAACTAATTGTAATCTGACCACTAGAGGGCACTGCTAATGGAAAAAAAAGTGAAACACTGGATTAAATTTTTATAACGCTGGAAATATGAAGATCTCTGCATCAAGAGTACCCTTATTTTACTCAGGAAATGCTCTACAAGATAAATATATATTTTTTTTTTTCATAACAAAAGTTTACTGCTCCTTTAAAATATCAGTAGTGAAGTAGAAACTGTTGGGGGGGGGGGGGAAATCTCTCTAGTGTTCAATGAATTTAGAGCCCCATCACTAAGAATTGTTAATTTTTCCTTTAAAGCGAACTTTCAGATAATAGCAAGTCGCCATGCATCCCTTTTTCTGCTACTAATGCCCCTAGCTATATAACCCAGTACCCTGCTTGCATTCCCTGCTTCTTTATTACATCGCCTGCCTACTTTTATATGATGGATTACAGGTGGCATAAACATTTTTAAAGTGATAGTAATGTCTGGTTTTATGTAAGTGTTATATTGTAGATATTAAATAAAGTTCATTGATGTTGGGCTTGTCTCTCAAACTTTTATGGTTTGAGAGAGAGACAATTATTAACTTTCCCGCTCCCTCCCCTTCCATAGACATCGGCCTCTAGCTGAAAGCAAGAGATCCTGGTCGCGGGACCGGCCAGCGTCTCTTCAGCAGAGCTGAAATAGCGCTATGTAAAAATAAATACTTCGCTAGAATGGTCTACAACGTGTGCTTCAAACCAGGCACGCTTTTAGACCATTCCAAATGAAGTATTTATTTTTACATATCACTATTTCGGCTCTGCTGAAGAGCCATCCCGAGTCGTCCGACATGAATCTCATGCTGACAGCTTGACAGCGGACTTAAGGGGAAGGGGGGTGGAAGCAGGGGCGGACTGACCATACGGGCATTCGGTCACGGGCCGAGGGCCCGTGACCGAAGGGGGCCCGCCGCCGCTTCCAGCGCTGCTCAGCAGCTCTCCAACAATGGCTGCCAGCGCGCCGTTCTAGTAATACAGAGCGCTGGGAGATGACATCTCCCAGCCTCTCCATTACTAGAGGTGCGCGGGACTTCGCACAGCGTTAAGCCACACCACTAGACCACCAGGGACTGCAGGTAGGGGCAGTGTGGAGATGAAGGGGCATGGTGGAAGCGGCGATGGGGGCATTGTGGAGATTTCTGCAGGGGGCCCAGACCTCTTTTTGGACCAGTGGCCCTGGGTCCTGTCAGTCTTCCCCTGGGTGGAAGTTTATAATCGTATATCTCTCAAAGTATAAGGGTTTAAGAGACAAGACTAACATCCATGACCTTATTTTTTTTTATATCTTCAATAAAACTCTTGCATAAAACCAGACATTACTATCACTTTAAGTAGTTAAAACACATGGCTTTTGTACAAATAACCGCCCTGCCACCACCGTGGTATAATGGATCTTCCTGGCAGCCATACTTTGTAATTGAGTCATAAAGGACTTGACAATTAATACACAAAATTCCTTTTAACACTGACATTTTAGAGAAGACGGTCTAGACAAGATGCTAAATTAAACTAAAGTTTAAATCTCGGCAAATAAACTGGACACCATTCTTGGATTCTGTTAAAGGGAAAGTATTGTGCAATGGAAGACTTAATGGGATAGTAATGTTTCACAAAAACAGCAGCTCCAATTAATCTTCATAGTATTTGGACCATGGAGAGTGTTATATCAATACTGTCAGAGTTGTAGTACAAGAGTAATTGAATGATAAAGTTTCCCCTCCCGCCCCTTTTACCTAATGTAAGTCACCTCCCCTCAGATGTGGAATCCAGTCCATAGACCAGACAGATAACAGCAGGGGACAATCTTCTTCCTATGAGAACAATGAAAGCCCTGCCCCCCTTGACAAGTTTTTCAGGTTTTTCCCTTATCTTAATTGAAGATTGTCCCTCTCTGCAGTCTACCTGGGCACCTCCCTTCTGATCTGGCTGAACAGTGTTACATCAGTAAAAGGGGAGGGAGGGGGATACTTTATCATTCAATTACTCTTGTACTACAACTCTGACAGAATTGATATAACTCTCCAAGGTCCAAATACTATGATGATTAATTAGAGCTGCTTTTATTATGAAACATTACTATCCCTTTAAATTTTGTGGAGGTTTTCCTGCTGAGTAAAACACAGGCTCTCCCTCTGTGGGGGGAGAGCTCATTCAAACATTATTAAAGGTCAAAGTTCCGTGACCTGGGGGGAGGTTCAATAAGCGGTGATATAGAGGTGATAAAATGGAGATAGCTTCTCCAATGATATCACTTCTCCAATTCCTATGTTACTCTATGGAGCCTATGCACGAAGATCTCCAAAGTTGGAGAACTGTTAGTGAATAGGCTCCATATAAAATGGAACTGAAGAAGTGATATAATTGGAGAAGTCCTCTTCACTTTATCACCGCTAAGTGACTCGGTCTCCTGGTATGTTAGGGTGGTGCTGTTGTCTTGAATCTGTCTCCTGTTATCTGAGCAGGCAAAGCCCTAATAAATATTCCTTTTGCACATAAAGATAGTTCCCCTTTTGTGTCAATGGCTGTAAATTGCATCCACAGCTGTAGTGCGGACCCAGTGCAGATACATTGAACATTGTTTTCTTTCCAACAAATAAAAATGCTTCAGACACAAATACCTGGAATTTGCCTCTGGACAGTAACATTTCTTTTACACTGAGGCTGATTTACTAAGAAACTGGTGCAATTCTATTGCACAATCATTCTAAAATCCATATAATCGCGGAATGCAATGCCTTTTTTATTGGACTGATTCAGTTATAAGGACGCGCCTTTTGAATGCAGCAAGCTCCTTTTATCAAGTCAAAATCATAGTGTGATTAACCCTTTGAGTGCCAGAGGGGTACGCAACGCATTGCTTTGCAATGCGTTGCGTACCCCTCTGGCACTCAAAGGGTTAAAAAATGAAACCTACATATTAAATGCCTAGCTAAGGACAATGCAAGCAGATAAGTGAAAATACACACTAAATGCCTAGCTAAGGAAAACGCAAACTTCCTTATCAGCTTGTATTGTCCTTAGCTAGGCATTTAATGTGTTTTTGTGTTTTTTTTTTGTTTTGTTTTTTTTTTCTAAACACTGTATTCTTTTGACTTGATGGTGTTTGTTCACGAAAGCTTGTCTGTATAATCAAATGTTGTTCCAATAAAAGGGTAATCTTACATACTGCAATACTCATTCATTTGGTAATAAATATAT
Source organism: Rhinophrynus dorsalis (assembly GCA_037306005.1). NCBI lineage: Eukaryota > Metazoa > Chordata > Amphibia > Anura > Rhinophrynidae > Rhinophrynus > Rhinophrynus dorsalis. Next base: position 11,659,818 of record CM074721.1, read on the forward strand.
AACGCCACAAGGTGGGTTCCAGAACGTTTCTGGGTCCATGCCTGCCATACTCCTGAGCGGTAGTCCAGTTCCTTGCCCGTCACTATGGTGTCGGTATACGTGTGGTTCTGTAGGTATCGGTAGCACAAGGAAACCAGGCCGGGGTGCCAGATGTTATACGTGTGGTTCTCACACATGGTGTATGGATGTCTGTTACAGGCAATACCCTGATCCTAAATGCTGGTAGGGGATAAAAAGACCAAAAATTCTCATCTTGATTTTAAGAGGGACCTTTAATCCCTTGGTCGCTAGAAATCTCCAATGCATTGCTTTACAATGAGATGAGATTCCTCCAGCATTCAAGTGGTTAAAATCCCCATTTAACCCTTAGTGTACAGTGCACTGCTCTGCAGTGTGTTGTATACCCCTCTGGTGCAACAAGGGTTAAATTATTTGGGATTTCAGAATTTTAATTCCCCCCCTCCCATGGTGATACAGCTGGTTTGATCTGTAACTATTTAACATAATGTTTTGGATACTTCTCTGGCATCCATAGGGTTAATTGCTCCCGTGTCTTCGCTCCTGCGTATAGAGTAGCGGCCCACCTGTACCTCGTGCTCATCACCTAGATCAGGGAAAGGTGGAGGAACACATGAATGGTCTCCCAGGGAATGATGCACAGTACCTAGGAGTCACAGTGCAGATACCAGAGCTCCAAGATCTGTTATTAAAGGGATAATAATACTTTGTTTTATCTTTATTTTATTTTGTAGGCATTAAAAAAACCTGAAGAACGATATAAGTCTTATCTCTCAGACCTTTATGGTTTGAGAGATATTCACAAGCAAAGTTTCCCCTCCCGCCCCTTTTACCTAGTGTAAGCCATCTCTTCTCAGATGTGGAATCCAGTCCATAGACCAGACAGATAACAGAAGGGGACAATCTTCTTCCTATGAGAACAATGAAAGCCCTTCCCCCCCCTTGACAAGTTTTTCAGCTTTTTCCCTTATCTTAATTGAAGATTGTCCCTCTCTGCAGTCTACCTGGACACCTCCCTTCTGATCTGACTGAGCAGTGTTACATCAGTAAAAGGGGCAGGAGGGGGATACTTTATCATTGAATTACTCTTGAACTGCAACTCTGACAGAATTGATATAACACTCTCCAAAGTCCAAATACTATGATGATTAATTAGAGCTGCTTTTATTATGAAACATTACTATCCCTTTAAACTACTGGGGATCCATGTTAGTGTGCAGGGGCACAGGGACACAGCGGCTCACATTTTTCTGGAGGGGGGAGTTGTGTGAAAATCATGTGGAGGGGAGCGGGTAATGACAGGTCATATTAGTGTGGCGTAGTGGGGAGCAGGTAGGGGGTATAGTGGAGAAAATGGCAGCTGGGTAACATTGTTTGGAGCAGGAACAGTAACCATGCGGGGGGGTAGGGGGTGGGAAGGAAACCTGTGCATCACATTAGTGTGGAGGATGCTGAAGCTGATCAGGGATCCGGGTCACATGAGTGTGGAGGGGAGTATGCAGGGGTTTGGAGGTGAGCAGGGAATCTGGTCACATTAGTGTGGAGGGGAGCAGGGAGTCGGGTCACATTAGTGTGGAGGGGAGCAGGGAGTCGGGTCACATTAGTGTGGAGGGGAGCAGGAAGTCGGGTCACATTAGTGTGGAGGGGAGCAGGGAATTGGGTCACATTAGTGTGGAGGGGAGCAGGAAGTCGGGTCACATTAGTGTGGAGGGGAGCAGGGAGTCGGGTCACATTAGTGTGGAGGGGAGCAGGGAGTCGGGTCACATTAGTGTGGAGGGGAGCAGGGAGTCGGGTCACATTAGTGTGGAGGGGAGCAGGGAGTCGGGTCACATTAGTGTGGAGGGGAGCAGACAGAGGCTTGGAGGTGAGCAGGAAGTCTGGTCACATTTGTGTGGGGTGCAGGGAAGAGTGTAGGGGAAAGAGGGCATGCCATGCACTTGAATAGTCAATGCCAGTGGGGCTCTGCCACCACAGGTATTGACCTGTCCTAATCCCTGCCATGCTGTATATGGGGGCAGACTTCAGTGTATCCAAATAATGGCCGTGCAGACAGTCACAGGGGCTCTCCAGCAGAGAGGGTTTTATTCAGATATTATTTCTGTTCAATATTTTATTTTTTTGGTGCAGGAGCTCCATAATCTGATGATTTTATTGGGGCCGCTGTTGCTACACCTGTCTATAGACTGCTATGGTGAACTGACAATAACCTGCCATAGGCTGTGCAAGCAACAGTGCCAGTGCGGTTTATACTCTATATATTCGTTGGTAACCTTTTGGATCTTGGGGTTTTTGTAACTGACTCCCTCCAACTCCAACCAGTTTGTGGGTTAGCTGATCTAGAGCAGAGCTTTGGGGAGTAATTAACCTGGTAGGTGCCAGGGAACTGATCAGCTCATATTTGCCTGTAGGGAAATTTTGATCATTTTCCCAGAGAGAACCTAATGCAAATAGTCACTCCATCATAGTCTTATCTGTAACCAAATCATGTGGGTATTGTCTTTTCTGTACTGCTTAACCCTTGTCTAACCTACACCTCACTGCCAGGGTGAGAGATACAAGGGGTGGTGGAGCGGTGCATTGATGTCCGGCGATAGCTGGTGTTCCTCTGCAGGGGGCAATTGCCCTTCATTGTAGAATTGTATTGCCCTTTTGGGCGGGATTAGTCTAATATGTATGTGGACATTTCTCCTCTGTAATGTCACTAGAGAGCTAAAGCATGATGTCTGAGTGGTGACTAGCAGTAGGACAGGCAACATGGCTTGTGTTCATCTTCAGAGCCTCTCAGTTATGAGAAATGCATAGCCAAGCAATGCTTCCTTCACCCCTTATTAACGCAACGTGTTAGAGGGACCCTATAGTCTAAAAACCATTTTGGTGTACCTGAAAGAGCCTTTACCTATATGGTGTTTGTATTGATAAATTTTGTATTTAGAAAATTAGTTCTCGAGGTATTTAGGTGTATAGATGTAATGAAGTCATGCCGTGCAGACACTTCTTATCTTGGTCCTATACTCCCTCTCTCTCTGACACTTATCCCTTTCAGTGCTAGGGGAGGTGGGTAATACATTGCTGAGCAGTGTCAGTGAGTGGGGAGGTAATGTAGGGATAAGACAGGAAGTCAGTGCTAGGGGAGGTGGGTAATGCATTACTGAGCAGTGTCAGTGAGTGGGGGAGGTAATGTAGTGATAAGACAGGAAGTCAGTGCTAGGGGAGGTGGGTAATGCATTGCTGAGCAGTGTCAGTGAGTGGGGGAGGTAATGTAGGGATAAGACAGGAAGTCAGTGCTAGGGGAGGTGGGTAATGCATTACTGAGCAGTGTCAGTGAGTGGGGAGGTAATGTAGGGATAAGATAGGAAGTCAGTGCTAGGGGAGGTGGGTAATGCATTACTGAGCAGTGTCAGTGAGTGGGGGGTAATGTAGGGATAAGACAGGAAGTCAGTGCTAGGAGAGGTGGGTAATGCATTGCTGAGCAGTGTCAGTGAGTGGGGGAGGTAATGTAGGGATAAGACAGGAAGTCAGTGCTAGGGGAGGTGGGTAATGCATTGCTGAGCAGTGTCAGTGAGTGGGGAGGTAATGTAGGGATAAGACAGGAAGTCAGTACTAGGGGAGGTGGGTAATGCATTGCTGAGCAGTGTCAGTGAGTGGGGAGGTAATGTAGGGATAAGACAGAAGTCAGTACTAGGGGAGGTGGGTAATGCATTGCTGAGCAGTGTCAGTGAGTGGGGGAGGTAATGTAGGGATAAGACAGGAAGTCAGTGCTAGGGGAGGTGGGTAATGCATTACTGAGCAGTGTCAGTGAGTGGGGAGGTAATGTAGGGATAAGACAGGAAGTCAGTGCTAGGAGAGGTAGGTAATGCATTGCTGAGCAGTGTCAGTCAGTGAGGGAGGTAATGTAGGGATAAGACAGGAAGTCAGTGGTAGGGGAGGTGGGTAATGCATTGCTGAGCAGTGTCAGTGAGTGGGGAGGTAATGTAGGCATAAGACAGGAAGTCAGTGCTAGAGGAGGTGGGTAATGCATTACTGAGCAGTGTCAGTGAGTGGGGAGGTAATGTAGGCATAAGACAGGAAGTCAGTGCTAGAGGAGGTGGGTAATGCATTACTGAGCAGTGTCAGTGAGTGGAGAGGTAATGTAGGGATAAGACAGGAAGTCAGTGCTAGGGGAGGTGGGTAATACATTACTGAGCAGTGTCAGTGAGTGGGGAGGTAATGTAGGGATTAGACAGGAAGTCAGTGCTAGGGGAGGTGGGTAATACATTACTGAGCAGTGTCAGTGAGTGGGGAGGTAATGTAGGGATAAGACAGGAAGTCAGTGCTAGGGGAGGTGGGTAATGCATTGCTGAGTAGTGTCAGTGAGTGGGGAGGTAATGTAGGGATAAGACAGGAAGTCAGTGCTAGGGGAGGTGGGTAATGCATTGCTGAGCAGTGTCAGTGAGTGGAGAGGTAATGTAAGGATAAGACAGGAAGTTTGCTGAGCAGTGTCAGTGAGTGGAGAGGTAATGTAAGGATAAGACAGGAAGTCAGTGCTAGGGGAGGTGGGTAATGCATTGCTGAGCAGTGTCAGTGAGTGGGGAGGTAATGTAGGGATAAGACAGGAAGTCAGTGCTAGGAGAGGTGGATAATACATTACTGAGTAGTGTCAGTGAGTGGGGAGGTAATGTAGGGATAAGACAGGAAGTCAGTGTTAGGGGAGGTGGGTAATGCATTGCTGAGCAGTGTCAGTGAGTGGGGAGGTAATGTAGGGATAAGACAGGAAGTCAGTGCTAGGAGAGGTGGGTAATGCATTGCTGAGCAGTGTCAGTGAGTGGAGAGGTAATGTAGGGATAAGACAGGATGTCAGTCCTAGGGGAGGTGGGTAATGCATTGCTGAGCAGTGTCAGTGAGTGGAGAGGTAATGTAGGGATGAGACAGGAAGTCAGGGCTAGGGGAGGTGGGTAATGCATTACTGAGCAGTGTCAGTGAGTGGGGAGGTAATGTAGGGATAAGACAGGAAGTCAGTGCTAGGAGAGGTGGGTAATGCATTGCTGAGCAGTGTCAGTGAGTGGGGGAGGTAATGTAGGGATAAGACAGGATGTCAGTCCTAGGGGAGGTGGGTAATGCATTGCTGAGCAGTGTCAGTGAGTGGAGAGGTAATGTAGGGATAAGATGAGAAGCACCAGCATGTTATGCCTTAATCTAAAAGGTAAATGTTTCTTATACAATATATAGGTGCTTTTCTAAGCTCTTTCAAAATCTGTGTTTAGGTGATGGGGTCCCTATAAATCCCCCAGTTGTGTTACCAGCTAGTGGCATGTAATGGTGTCAGTTTCTCTATTTATGGTTCAATTTCACTGTACGGTAAAATAGTGACAGTTCTTGTGGCTGAAAAAATACATCCATTAAGTTCAGCCTTTGCCATATCGCCACTTAGTTCAGGGGAAGGGAAAAATCTATTCAATCAATCTCCCAAGTTGGGGAAAACTCCTTCCTGACTCCAAAAGGCAGACATTTCTCTGGATCCGACAATCTAACTGAACTGAACTACCTGTCCTAATTCTCCATATTGTTCTGAGCTATAAAAGTATCCAATGCATTTTTTAAAGTAAATACAGTATCTGCAAACTGCCCCAAGGGAGGCCTTCATGTAGGGTGACCACATTTCCATTCTGCCATTCCGGGACATGTGGTCACCCTAGTCCCGCGGCTGAGGCTCCCGCCAGCGCTGACCATCTTTCTGAGGCTGACACAGAGTAAGAGTTCCCAGTGGGAACAACCTCAGAAAGATGGTCAGTGCTGGCGGGAGCCTCAGCCGCGGGTTCACTTGCAGCACCAGCATACCTGCTCCACCCCAGCTGTCTCCAACGCACCAGTCCAGCCAGCCAATGAAATGTATTTGCTATATGGTCCTCATTGGCTGGCTCAGCCAGCCAATGAGGGCCACATAGCAAATACATTTCATTGGCTGGCTGGACTGGTGTGTGTTGCTTCATTCCAGGACTTTTTGTTGTCCTGGTGGGGGGTGATGCGGGACACAGACCCCCAATATGGGACAGTCCCGGGCATTCTGGGACGTGTGGTCACCCTACTGTCATGTTAACACTGTAGCCTGGGAGGGGGTCCTCCTAATACTGCTAACTGCTCTAATCCGAGGGGAGGTCCTGACCCAACTGCTGTAGTGACTAATCATGTGTCTTGTATGTAGTCAGGGGTGAGAGTCATCGTGTGTCTTGTATGTAGTCTGGGGTGAGAGAGTCATCGTGTATCTTGTATGTAGTCAGGGGTGAGAGAGTAATCGTGTGTCTTGTATGTAGTCAGGGGTGAGAGAGTAATCGTGTGTCTTGTATGTAGTCAAAGGGTGTGAGAAATCATGTGTCTTGTATGTAGTCAGGGGTGTGAGTAGTCGTGTGTCTTGTATGTAGTCGGGGGTGAGAGTAATCATGTGTCTTGTATGTAGTCGGGGGTGAGAGAGTAATCGTGTGTCTTGTATGTAGTCGGGGGTGAGAGAGTAATCGTGTGTCTTGTATGTAGTCGGGGGTGAGAGTAATCGTGTGTCTTGTATGTAGTCGGGGGTGAGAGTAATCGTGTGTCTTGTATGTAGTCAGGGGTGAGAGTAATCGTGTGTCTTGTATGTAGTCGGGGGTGAGAGTAATCGTGTGTCTTGTATGTAGTCGGGGGTGAGAGTAATCGTGTGTCTTGTATGTAGTCGGGGGTGAGAGTAATCGTGTGTCTTGTATGTAGTCGGGGGTGAGAGTAATCGTGTGTCTTGTATGTAGTCGGGGGTGAGAGAGTAATCGTGTGTCTTGTATGTAGTCGGGGGTGAGAGAGTAATCACTTGTCTTGTATGTAGTCGGGGGTGAGAGAGTAATCACTTGTCTTGTATGTAGTCGGGGGTGAGAGAGTAATCGCGTGTCTTGTATGTAGTCGGGGGTGAGAGAGTAATCGTGTGTAGTCGGGGGTGAGAGTAATCGCGTGTCTTGTATGTAGTCAGGGGTGAGAGAGTAATCGCGTGTCTTGTATGTAGTCAGGGGTGAGAGATTAATCGCGTGTCTTGTATGTAGTCAGGGGTGAGAGAGTAATCGCGTGTCTTGTATGTAGTCAGGGGTGAGAGATTAATCGTGTGTCTTGTATGTAGTCAGGGGTGAGAGAGTCATCGTGTGTCTTGTATGTAGTCAGGGGTGAGAGTCATCGTGTGTCTTGTATGTAGTCAGGGGTGAGAGAGTAATCGCGTGTCTTGTATGTAGTCAGGGGTGTGTAGGAAATGAAGTCTCTGGTCTAAGGACATCTGTCAGGACTGGGAAACCTGTGTCCCTTCTGTGGTTCAGGACCATATCCATCTTCCCCAAGCAGTCATTGTATAGGTCATCCTGAACAGCTGGAGAGCCACATGTTTCCCACTACTGCTCTGTTTTGAGAACAGATTACTGCAGAGGCAGGCAACCTGAGGCTTTCCAGCTGTTGGAAACTACAGCTCCCATGATCACCAACAAGTCAGTGGCTGGCTAGGCATGATGGGAACTGTAGTCTCATCAGATGGAGGGCCTCTGGTTACCTGCTCCTGATCTATCGATCCTGCTTGGTCAGTGACTTCTTGGTTATGTTTAATTTCTGTTGGTGCCTTTGTCTAGAACCGTAATGTCCCCCCCCCCATTAGGCCTAGAGAAGTATAGGGTGACCACATGTCCCGGGACTGTCCCTGTCAAACAGGAATTTGTGTCCCTGGCAGCCTCCTTCAGGGACAATACAAAGTCCCTGAATAAAGAATCTAAACACTAGTAGTGGAACTGCCCATTGCCTGCTGGGATACAAAGTGATTCCTCTGCTGGGCTACAAGAAAATGGCTTCCAGACAGAGCTCTAAGCTGTAGAGACAGACCTGAGCCTTGATCCTGACATCAGACCTGGAGCTGCAGTGTAATTTTATTGTAGTGTAATACTAATCTAAGGCTTTGATGTAAATTATCTTGTAGTCCACCACAGACATCACTTTCTGTCGCAGCAGTCAGTGGACAGTTCTCCCTCTAGTGTTCAGAATTCTGTGGTGCGCCAGATTAAGAGCAATCTGAGCACTGATGTCAATTGATGTAGACTGACCCCTCCTGAATAGCTGCCCAAGAGCTGGAGAGGACTCCCATCACCACAGTGTCCCCGAATGGCAGAATGGGAATGTGGTCACCTTATAAGTCTGGTATAGAGCAGGACCCACTAACACGCCAGGACTTAGGGATTTCTCTGCTAGATCACAGGTGTGGTGATCAGAGGCTCATTCACATTGATTAACTCACCTGTGTTCTAACAAGGGAATCATGTGATCAGAGGCTCATTCACACTGATTAACTCACCTGTGTTCTAACAAGGAAATCATGTGATCAGAGGCTCATTCACATTGATTAACTCACCTGTGTTCTAACAAGAGAATCATGTGATCAGAGGCTCATTCACACTGATTAACTCACCTGTGTTCTAACAAGGAAATCATGTGATCAGAGGCTCATTCACATTGATTAACTCACCTGTGCTCTAACAAGGAAATCATGTGATCAGAGGCTCATTCACATTAACTCACCTGTGTTCTAACAAGGAAATCATGTGATCAGAGGCTCATTCACATTGATTAACTCACCTGTGTTCTAACAAGAGAATCATGTGATCAGAGGCTCATTCACATTGATTAACTCACCTGTGCTCTAACAAGGAAATCATGTGATCAGAGGCTCATTCACATTGATTAACTCACCTGTGCTCTAACAAGGAAATCATGTGATCAGAGGCTCATTCACATTAACTCACCTGTGTTCTAACAAGGAAATCATGTGATCAGAGGCTCATTCACATTGATTAACTCACCTGTGTTCTAACAAGAGAATCATGTGATCAGAGGCTCATTCACATTGATTAACTCACCTGTGCTCTAACAAGGAAATCATGTGATCAGAGGCTCATTCACATTGATTAACTCACCTGTGTTCTAACAAGGAAATCATGTGATCAGAGGCTCATTCACATTGATTAACTCACCTGTGCTCTAACAAGGAAATCCTCAAATCCTGGCCTGTTAGTGGGTCCTGAGGACAGGAGTTGAGTAACACTGGTATAGCGGATCTCTGTATATGGTATAGTGGATCTCTGTGTATAGAATGGTGTAGCGGATCTCTGTACAGGCACGTGCACACAGACCCCAAGGGGGGCTTGAGCACCTGCCCTTTTTGTCAAAGTGCCCTTGTGCCAAAAAAAAAAAAAAAATAAAAAAAAAAATGAATCAGTCCGATTTTATTTTAGGTATGTGAGTGGAGAGGGGAGTTGCGTTAGTCCCCATTGTAGAAATGTAAAGAATGTGTTTGTTGCCTGGCGGGTAGGGCGTGACCATGTCATGTCAGTGTGATCATCACAGCAGTACTTTCCAGGGTCAGGCAGTCCCTCTACCCTCCCCTGCGCCCCTGCATTGAGTGGAGGCTGCTTCTGGCTGTCTCTGAGTTCAGTTGTGAATATTCGCAGCGGCAGCAGGTTTCAGCCAATGACAACATCAACTGCCGCCTGCCTCCCAGTCCCCATGGCAACTGGAGTGGAGGCCGTAGTAAAAGGCATGCAAGAGGCAACTTTTGAGTGATTGAGACTCGAGCCATCACTCAAGTCGTTGTGCGGTGTGGTGGATTGGTGCACTCAGAGAGAGAGACAGAATAAGTGGGAGTTGGTGTCGTGAGACGTGAGGAGAAATCACCTTCTCGCCTCGGGCTTGGAAGGTGGCTCTCCAGAGTCCAGCACTAGCAGCCAAAGTACTGGGAACTGGGAATCTAAGATTCCACACACTGTCACTTCAAGGCAAGCTCCTCCTGGCTGGGGCACAGGTATGTCAGCTAATGATTTCCTTTCCAAACATAGCCCTGTTGGCTGTTGCTGTTTTTGTCTGAATTTATAAAACTGTGTTTACGTTATGGGTAAAGCAACCAGATGTCCCCTTTAAACATAACCCTTATGAAACATTCCTTAATCTGCAGGGCTGGCTAAGGATCACTACTACATCACTGACACATGTTTGTGTTTTTTTTTTCACATGCCCTGCATTATAGCACAGCTGGATGTCATGTCCATGGAGGGGGATATATCACTGGCAGCTATTTCAAACACAAGTGTGAGAAGTGCCTTTTTTTTTTTTCATTTGAGCCCCTGCCCCCCAAAATGTCTGTGCACGTCTCTGTGTATGGTATAGCGTAGCGGATATCTGTGTATGGAATGGTGTAGCGGATCTCTTGGGATCACAGGAGATTGAGGTGGAATAATTACTGAAATTGGAGGGAAGGACACTTATTTCTGCATAATAGTGTTTGTGAGGTGTTTCTGTGCGCTGTTTAGCATTCACTGGGTTAACTGTTCCATTTATATGGGATTTGTGGAATTGGATTGTTGCTTTTCCTTATGCTTATTGTCCTGTAATCCCATTCCTTGTACTGAAGATCATCAATGGTAATGCAGATCTCTCTCCTCTCTCTCTCCTTTTTTTCCATCTTATTTTCATTTTCTTTCTCTTTCATCCATAGGAGAGCGAACCTGATCAGAGGCGAGTGACAGCGGATGTCTCCTCCAGGTCTTATTTCTAGATCCGCTTTACTGAAACTTATTGCAGTGTCTGACTTTATAGTTTTCTCCCATTTATTGTGTTTTTTGTTTTTATTTAGCGGTTACGCCCTAAATCCAAGTGAAGCAACTGATGGCATTTCGGGGTCACTGGAGAACACCCTTATTTCATCTGGTATGGGGTTACGTTTTCTTCAGTAATTGTTACATTTAAACATAAACTTGCATAGTTTTTCATTACTCTGGCCTCCCCCGTGCTTGACCCAGTAAATGGGGAATAATAACCCATTTTAAACCCACTGCCACAGTCCCCATCGCTCATGTGTCGCCTGTTATCTGCCAGTATCCTGCGCAGCTCCCTGATATCTGCACTGCTGGGGAGATCCGCTCTTCCCTCTGCACTCAGGAACCTATTCCTGTCTCAACAGAAGATTAATAATGGTGGATTCACTAACACAGGGCTTCTATGGAGAGGAAAAAGCTCCCATGAGTGCACAATAGGGTACTGACTTAACCGAGGTGCACAGATATCTGTGATCACAACAGCAGGGAATATTCCTTCAAATGGTCAAAGTGGGGCCCCTTTGGTTTTTAGGTGATGCCGGGATGTGGATGGGGCATTACATCAAATTTTTAGGTTAACTGAATGATTTAGAATGATACCAAAGTATTTTATTTACACGGACTAATTTATATACACACGTATAAAGAAGTTTTTAGACATGTGAGTTTTATTGCTGTGGAGCAATGTGATACATACACTTATATACACATCACACAGTCTGATCTCCTAAACACAGGGACACCAGGGTGATACACTTATATACACATCACACAGTCTGATCTCCTAAACACAGGGACACCAGGGTGATACACTTATATACACATCACACAGTCTGATCTCCTAAACACAGGGACACCAGGGTGATACACTTCTATACACACCACACAGTCTGATCTCCTAAACACAGAGACACCAGGGTGATACACTTCTATACACACCACACAGTCTGATCTCCTAAACACAGGGACACCAGGGTGATACACTTCTATACACACCACACAGTCTGATCTCCTAAACACAGGGACACCAGGGTGATACACTTATATACACATCACACAGTCTGATCCCCTAAACACAGGGACATCAGGGTGATACACTTATATACACACCACACAGTCTGATCACAGGGACACCAGGGTGATACACTTATATACACATCACACAGTCTGATCTCCTAAACACAGGGACACCAGGGTGATACACTTCTATACACACCGCACAGTCTGATCTCATAAACACAGGGACACCAGGGTGATACACTTATATATACACATCACACAGTCTGATCTCCTAAACACAGGGACACCAGGGTGGGAAAGAGGGACAGAGGGATTTGGGTCTTAGGGTACAGACCCCTAATATCTCCTAAAGAGAGAGACTTGGGAGGTACGGACCCCTAATATCTACAAATGAGGGACACTTGGGAGGTACAAGACAATGAGTGAGTTATAATCTATGGGACACAGGCCCTGGCAGTGGGGTAGAAGTATTTTGTACTGACCCGGTCCTGACCTATTAAGTCTTCCCTTACAGTCACATAACCAGTTAGTGAAGGCCGGGTGCGAAACTCACAATGTTCGCCCAGAGGGATAACTTATTGGGATTTGGCATTAATGTTCCCCCTCCAGATGTCGGACCACATCGTAACTGCACCCCCTGTAATTAAACCCCTGCCCCCCCCCCTTGTATTTTAATCATTTTCTCACAGATCTGGCACATTGCAGTGAAATTTAAGGTTTATGTAAATTAACTGTTTTACCCCTTTTTGATTGTGTCCCAAACCATTGTCCCATGATACTTCTTTCTTCCTTCTTCTTCTTCCTTCTTCTTCCTTCTTCTTCCTCCTTCTTCCTCCTTCTTCCTCCTTCTTCCTCCTTCTTCCTCCTTCTTCCTCCTCCTTCCTCCTCCTTCCTCCTCCTTCCTCCTCCTTCCTCCTCCTTCCTCCTCCTTCCTCCTTCTTCCTCCTTCTTCTTCCTCCTTCTTCCTCCTTCCTTCTTCTTCCTTCTTCTTCCTTCTTCTTCCTCCTTCTTCCTCCTTCTTCCTCCTTCTTCCTCCTTCTTTCTTCTTCTTTCTTCTTTCTTCTTCCTTCTTCTTCCCATTCCCCCCCCCCTTTTGAGTGTCAGAGAGAGTGCAATGCATTGGATATCTCTGGCAATCGAAGGGTTAAATTCCTGATGCGTTTCGGTGTTAGTTTTTGAGAGGGTCATAACCTCTGTATTCTTACACCAGAACCAGACGCAGAACTGCTTATGATGGACGTGAACGACACCGCGTCCAGAGACTTCTCTGCGAAGGACGGTGAGACGGGCTCTACAGAAGGTAGGTTTAACTCTCTATATACCAGAGCGCTGTGCAATGCAGCTTCCGTTTACTGCAGAATGTCCCAAGGAAAACAGGGCCATGTTCCATAAGATAAATCAATAACCTTTTTAAGCAAATTAAGTGGCCATAGAGGAAAACTCCCGTTCATTTAGGCTGGGTTTTTAACCCTTTGCGTGCCAGAGGGGTACACAATGTATTGCATACCCCTCTGGCACTCGAAGGGTTAACATCCGGAATGCTAGAGGAGTATCTGGTGCTTTGCATAAACCTCATCAATAATGGTATTAAAAGTCTAGTCTAGATCAGTGGAAATTCTTTGACTTCTCGTCCCCTATAAAGCACATGGTTTGGTCTAGAATTGCGCCACCTTCTATTTTGCTAAATGTGGCCCCTAATTCCATTTATTATACCATACCTCCCAAGTGTCCCTCTTTGAGACCCAGATCCCTCTTTCCCACCCTGGTGTCCCTGTGTTTAGATGGTCAGACAGTGGAGTGTGTATCACATTTGCTCCACTGCGATAAAACACATATTAATGCTAGATTAAACTTCAGTATATGTGTTTATAAATCATACTCTAAATAAAATACGTTGGCCTTATGATAAATCATTTAATCAGTTACATAAATAGGGGTCAGTATGTCCTGAAATAACCTAAACATTCTTGGTAATGTCCCGCCTACCGGCCACAATCCAAGCAACACCCCCTAAAAGACAAGTGTCCCTCTTTGGCCATTTGAAATTATGAGAGGTATGTTTTCCTTTATTTAGCGCCACCTTATTGCATAGTGCTGCACAACTGAAAAAAGACTATATAAACAATACAAATGGATCATAGCAAACAAAAGGATTGGAGGGCCCCCTGCTGGTGAGAGGTCAGTCTTACACTGAAATAAACTCTTCGTGGTGAGATCTTAATCCGGCAAAATATTCAGCATGAGTAAACGGGGGACTTGTGGAAGATTTAGTGACTTTACTAATAAGGAATCACTGGCAGGCAGGGAGATAATGTGTCAGAATAAGGGCTAATCTATTCTGAATGCCACAAACGTATCCATGGTGTTGAGTTGCAAATACATTGGATACATACACCTCTGCATTTAAATGGTTAACAATAAAATGACTAATCTATATGTGGGAGGAATCTGCTGAAGGTGAATTTAGGGCCTAATAGAAAATGTGGTTGTGGACAACACCGCTGAGACCGCCCCCCAAAATCACAAGCTCTAGCAGTTGCCTACTGGGACATCCATCGCTGTCTGAAATTAAGTACCATACAGTTATATCTATATTAATGTACAGTGAATATAAAAAGTCTACACACTCCAGTTAAAATGCCAGGTTCTTGTGATGTTAATGAATGAGACAAAGATAAATCATGTCAGAACTTTTTCCACCTTTAATGTGACCTATAACGTGAACAATTCAATTGCAAAACAAACTGAAATCGTTGAGGGGGGAACATAAAGAAACCTCACAATAACCTTTCTGGCACTCAGACGGTTAATATTATGTTAACCTTTTGGATACTGATGAGATTTTCAGCTCTCTGCGTCGCAATATATTGCGGCTTTCTAGCATTCAAGAGGTTTAACCCTTTGAAAGCCAGAGGGGGTATCAAGCGCAATCAGCGCAATGAAACGCAAAGGGTTAAAAGGCTTATAGTCTCTCGCTACGATTTAATGAAAAACTAAAGGGTTCTACCACAGTAATACTGTGAGAACCGCGGCCTCATACGGATTTGGTGTTTCCTATCTTTCATGGTTTCAGGCTTCCTCTGTTACTATTAAGTACTACGTTACACACAGGATGGTGGATTCATGGACCAGCCTCCCAGCAGAGGTGGTAGGAATAAATACTGTTAGAGAATTCAGTGATGCCTGGGATAGACCAGTCTATTCTGAGAAATACGTAAGACTGTATTTTATCTAGATAGGAAAAGGGGCAGATTGGATGGTCCGATCTGCTGTTGCAATCTGTTTCTATGGTCCTGGGCCTATTACAGTGATGTCTCATCCGTAAACAGGGATTTCGTGTCTTTCAGGATCTGCATTAGATTCGCTGTTTGTACGAGATATTTCACCAGAAGGACCGATGTCGGTGAGTTGTCTCCACGCGCCATATTCTTACTAGTGTAACTCTGCTACTTTGTAATGTATTGTGCACCACTTCGGTCCTCATAGGATTAAAGAAGCAGTAACATTTTATTAAGAAAACTCATATCAGTAGGGATTTTCCCGAAGAGTAAGTAATGATCCTTCATTCAAATGTCGTTCCAGCTCAGGCACAATTTTCTTCTGCAATTTTGTCACTTCTGTTTATATTGAGATAATGGTATTCAGGTAAAACGTTGCTACACTGTAGCACTAGGAATGCAACAATATGTTCATTCGCCCCTAAGATCTACCTTTTTTTTTTCCTTTGATAACTAACTTATCTGCATTTTTATCAAATGTTGTTTTTTATGAGTAAAACCAACAGACTTAGCTGCTCCGAACTGTAAAAGTGACAGATCTCCCCACTGTATGGAATCTGTAGATCCCCCCCCCCCCCGATCCCCCTGTATGGAATCTGTAGATCCCCCCCCCGATCCCCCTATATGGAATCTGTAGATCCCCCCCCCCCCCGATCCCCCTGTATGGAATCTGTAGATCCCCCCCCCCCGATCCCCCTATATGGAATCTGTAGATCCCCCCCCCCCCGATCCCCCTATATGGAATCTGTAGATCCCCCCCCCCCCGATCCCCCTGTATGGAATCTGTAGATCCCCCCCCCCCGATCCCCCTGTATGGAATCTGTAGATCCCCCCCCCCCCCGATCCCCCTATATGGAATCTGTAGATCCCCCCCCCCTGTATGGAATCTGTAGATCACTGTGAGTTATTGCTGACAAACTCTACTGCACAAAAGAGTGCTTTTCTGATAATACGGAGATTTTGGGGTGACTGAAAATCTGCATATCAGAACAATACAACATCGGATCATTTTCCTTCCCCATTTACTTGCTTTCTACTTGAATTATTCTATCACTGGAAGAAACGTTGGGACCTCAATTCCAGTTTTAGACAATGTTCCAAAAGTTCACTAAATTATCTATTTTAGAGCCAGAGATTGACACCCTTCCAGCACTCAATGTGTTAAAATCATGTATATTATATGGACTTATGTAGATCAAACTTTTTAATCTTGGTTAAATCATTACAAAGTTGTTAAAGGGATAGTAATACTTGGTTTTATCTTTATTTTATTTTGTAGGCATTAAAAAAACATGAAGAACGATATAAGTCTTATCTCTCAGACCTTTATGGTTTGAGAGATATTGACAAGCAAAGTTTCCCCTCCCGCCCCTTTTACCTAGTGTAAGCCATCTCTTCTCAGATGTGGAATCCAGTCCATAGACCAGACAGATAACAGCAGGGGACAATCTTCTTCCTATGAGAACAATGAAAGCCCTGCCCCCTTGACAAGTTTTTACGGTTTTTCCCTTATCTTAATTGAAGATTGTCCCTCTCTGCAGTCTACCTGGGCACATCCCTTCTGATCTGTCTGAGCAGTGTTACATCAGTAAAAGGGGCGGGAGGGGGATACTTCGTCATTGAATTACTCTTGTACTACAACTCTGACAGAATTGAAATAACACTCTCCAAAGTCCAAATACTATGATGATTAATTAGAGCTGCTTTTATTATGAAACATTACTATCCCTTTAAAGAACTAGAACGTGTGACCTGTAGAAGGTCTGTCTCGTGGTGATAAATGTTTTACTGTCTGATCACAGACATTACCTTAAAGAAAATGCTCAGTCATTCCTGACTCCTGAGACCCCTAAAGTACAGTCTGGAATTCTCAGGGTGCACCTAATATGTATGCCCTTGGTAAATGGCTTATAAGAATAGCTATATTTTGTATTTGAACATTTTTCTAAGTCACAATGACACAGTTTTGCATATTAGGCAAAACAATTTCCATGAATGTACATTTGAAACAAGATCCCATTTGTATGAAAGTTTTCATAGGAAAATGGAGGCACATTAACACTTAGATTGTCAGAGTGGCTGCACTGACACTCAAATGGTTAAGCTAGTGTCCACAGCATCCTATCTGAGAACCACTGGTTTAAATGAATGGCAACACCACCTAAAAATATAGAATATCTACAGTGTGTGTGTATATATAATATATATAGAATATAGATCATCCTGTCACAATCACACCCCCATAGATGCTGCCTACAGTTCCAGTAGGAGATTCGGCTTTGCATCTCCCATATAAACATTGAGATGACAGGGAATGCATCTGATACAATTATAGCCAACTTCCTAGAGGGACGGACAAAGAAACATTGTGATGAGCACTCACTGAGGACGAACAAAATAAAGTGTTTTGTTCTAAGGCATGGTGGCCTCTGAGGTGGTACAAATCCCATTGTGCCATTGCAGAGGGGAAATCTCCATGTCTGTATCAGACTGGTCCTGCCCACAGACAGCTCCAAAATGTCAGGCAAAATCTCTCTACAAGAGAGAGACCGTAAACCCACAGATGTACATTTTGGCCTCTGTGGGCCTCGTCAGCATGGTGCAGCTGATTCCCTCTAGGCACATGGAGAGCAAGGACCCATGCCTGGGATCCCCTTCCACATAGGGAGACAAATATTGTGATGAACACTTACTGAGGACAAACAAAATAGTGTTCAACGTGATTTATAGCGCCTCTGAGAGGCCACCATGCCTTACAACAACACTTTATTGTGCTCGTCCTCGGTGAGTGTTCGTCACACTCTCTTTGTTTTAAGCCAATTTCCTAGGTGTGTTATGCCACTTTACCCCTTGAGTGCCACATCTCTGGAGCTCAAAAGGAGAATGCTGCTTATGCCAAGGGGTTGGCGGTGGGCAGTGTGTGGATGTTTTGGGGCACTTTAACACTATATATTACAAGAAAACAGGTGTACCTTTACTCCAGTCCACTGCACTTACCAAGAGGGAGAGGTCCGGGGTTCACTGGCATTAAAGTCTCCTGATGGCAAAGTTGGTCACACCGGTATGTACTAAAGTAATCTGTCACAGTAGAGCAGCGCGCCTCAGCCATGGTCCTCAAATCCCGGTAACGGTGCCGGTTTTCTGGATTTCCCTGACTGAGCTCAGGTCAACTAATTGTATGAAAAGATCCGCTAAGTACACCCCTGAGCTCAGGCAGGGAGATCCAGAAAACCTGCTGTGTTTGGGGAATGTGAGATCCTCCGGTCAGAACCCGCTCTAGAGCCATAACCCAGAGCTCACCGGAGGCGAACGCCATCTCTCTGTGATCGGTGCTACCAGACTTCTACATTCCGTGTACCGGTTACCTGCTGAATAATGTATTCTACGCCTTAAAGGGATAGTAATATTTCGTTTTAACTTTATTTTATTTTGTAGGCATTAAAAAAACATGAAGAATGATATAAGTCTTATCTCTCAAACCTTTATGGTTTATGAGATATTCACAAGCAAAGTTCCCCTCCCGCCCCTTTTACCTAGTGTAAGCCATCTCTTCTCAAATGTGAGTCTGGTTGTATGACAGGACAGATAACAGAAGGGGACACTTTTCTTTGTATGAAAACAATGAAAGCCCTTCCCCCCCTTGACAAGTTTTTCAGCTTTTTCCATTATCTTAATTGAAGATTGTCCCTCTCTGCAGTCTACCTGGGCATCTCCCTTCTGATCTGGTTGAACAGGGAAGGGATACTTTGTTTGTGAATATCTCTTAAACCATAAAGGTTTCAGAGATAAGACTTATATCATTCTTCATGTTTTTTTAATGCCAACAAAATAAAATAAAGTTAAAACGAAGTATTACTATCCCTTTAAATGATAGTAATGTTTCCTAAAAAAAAAAAAAAAAAAAAAAAAAAGCAGCTCTGATTAATCTTCATAGTATTTGGGCCATGGAGAGTGTTTTATCATTATTGTCAGAGTTGTAGTACAAGAGTAATTGAATGATAAAGTATCCCCCTCCCTCCCCTTTTACTGATGTAACACTGCTCACCTTAGAGCAGCAAGACTGTCCAGATGGATCACAGAGAGGGACAATCTTCAGTGATCATAAGGAAAAACCTGTCAAGGGGGCAGGGTTTCCCTTATGATCACAGTAAGAAGATTGTCCCTTGCTGTGACCTGTCCGGTCAAGAGACCAGATTCCACATCTGAGGGGAGATGACTTACACTAGGTAAAAGGGGCGGGAGGGGGAATACTTTATCATTGTTACTCTTGTATTACAACTCTGATAGTAGTGAAATAACACTCTCCATGGCCCAAATACTATGAAGATTAACTGGAGATGCTTTAATTTTGAAACATTATCTCTTTAAGGATCAGGGGTTGTGCAGCCTTCTGATTCTGAATGGGTTAAACAGTTTGTAAAACCTTACATTTTATGAGAAATTATTTGATTACCAAAATGCTTGTGTTTCTCATTTTTACCAGGAAAATACAGAAGTGAAATCTGCTGATCAGGGAGCTGCTTCCCACGAAGGTAAAAACCTACATTAATTGCCTTTCTTGGTGGTTATATTCACGTTATGTTCACACGTCCTTATTCCTCCCATTGACTGCCATGTGGTGACGATACAAGGCAGAGAGTTACTGTACCTCCAGTGTGTCCTCCTTTAGGCGATATTAGGGGTCCATACCTCCCAAGTCCCTCTCTTTAGGAGGGACAGTACCTCTTTTATACCCAAATCACTCTGTCCCACCCTGGTGTCCCTGTGTTTAGGAGATCAGTCTGTGTGGTGTGTATATAACTGTATCACCTTGGTGTCCCTGTGTTTAGGAGATCAGTCTGTGTGGTGTGTATAGAAGTGTATCACCCTGGTGTCCCTGTGTTTAGGAGATCAGACTGTGTGGTGTGTATAGAAGTGTATCACCCTGGTGTCCCTGTGTTTAGGAGATCAGACTGTGTGGTGTATATAGAAGTGTATCACATTGCTCCACAGCAATAAAACTCACATTAATGTGTTTGTATAAACATCACTATATGTGTATATACATTTAAATAAAAATAATTTTGGTCTTTTCCACATTTATTACATAAAGAGGTGTCACTAGGTTCTGAAATAAACGTACAATTCTCTAATACCCCACCCAATCCCCCAGCAATACCGCCTAAAGCAAGTGTCCCTGTGGACGCTAGGAGTTATTAACCCCGTCTTGCACCATTTCTAACCATATTGTGAAGATGATGTAGGCAGTATTTTTTTTTTTTTTTTTTTTTTTTTTTTTTACAGGAAACAAATTGGTATATTTTTAACCATTTGAATGAATTGAATACCTCTCTGGAACTCAAAGGGTTATAGTAACACTTTGAGTGCCAGCGGGTTGTGCAAAGAACTGTGACACCCGTATAGTTAAAGTTTGGATACTATTGGGCTGGGAATGTTTTTGGCTTTCTGAAATAGCCAGTCAGATCCTTCATGAGAGATTTAATTTGTATTAACCCTTTGAGTGCCAGAGAGGCCTTTGCAATGCGTTGCGCACCCCTCTGGTACTCAAAGGATTAGCCTCTTGAGAACCAGCGTTACATTCATTGCTTCTTTTGCTCCAATATAAACCGTAATTTTTCTATTGTGGCCACTAGGTGGCTCCTATCAACTACTATGGAGAGCAGTAGTCAGTGGCTCTAGGGCAGTTATGCACTAAAGCAGTGCTAGTCAATGGCTCGTTGGGGATGATGGGAGTTTATAGTGGAAGTCCAACAGCTGATCAACCCAGTAAATAAGTAAGGTGTGATAGTGCGACAAGTTTACTACACGTGTACATGATATGTAACCTAATAATTACTTTCTCTATAGCAATGAGACAAACATTTAATCCTGGACAAAGTTAATGTACCATAATAGGACTACAAATTAACCCTAAAAGGACCAGAGGACTGTGTAGTGCATTGCTTCTCAATCTGGTGTACACCCCTTTAGTCCTTAAAGAGTTGACATAATCTGCATCAATAGTTTTCTTCATTCCGTTTAACCAGAGCGATACCCAAAATATTGCATTGTGTTGGTCACTCCTCTGGCACTCGAGGGATAATGCCATCATGTTTAGTGGTATCTGGCCATAAATTCATTGTACTAGTCTTGGTCAGGCCTTTCAGGAAGGAAGTCTAGACACACCAAGGTAAAGGGATAGTAATACGCCATTTTATGTTTATTTTATTTTGTAGGCATTAAAAAAAATGAACGCTATAAGTCTCATCTCTCAAACCTTTATGGTTTGAGAGATATTAATAAGCAAAGTTTCCGCTCACTGGCCAAAACGGTCAGGTCTGCCATCTAGCTGTCAGATCTGGAATCCGGTCTGCATATCAACCGGTGGCTCTTCAGCAGAGCCGAGATCGCAAGTTTTAAAAATAACTATTTCATTGGAAGGGTCTAAAAAGTGTGCTTGCAAACCAGGAACACTTTGTAGACTATTTGAATGAAGTAGTTCTTCTTATATCTCGCCATATCTGGTCTGCTGTAGAGCCACGGCCGGTCCGCGGACCAGATTTCAAATCTGACAGCTAGATGGCAGACCTGACCGTTTTGGTCAGTGAGGGGAAACTTTGCTTGTGAATATCTCTCAAACCATAAAGGTTTGAGAGATAAGACTTATATCGTCCATGTTTTTTTTAATGCCTACAAAATAAAATAAAGATAAAATGATGTATTACTATCCCTTTAAAGGGATAGTAATGTGCCCATATGACCAACTCTACAATCCTTCCTTTTAGTGTGTACTGCTGATCTGTTACATTAGTAATGCTGGATTTTCTCTCTCTCTCTCTCTCTCTCTCTCTCTCTCTCTCTATCTATCTATCTATCTATCTATCTATCTATCTATCTATATATATATATATATATATATATATATATATATATATATAATAATTTATAGTGTTATTTCAGGGGA
Organism: Rhinophrynus dorsalis; assembly: GCA_037306005.1. NCBI lineage: Eukaryota > Metazoa > Chordata > Amphibia > Anura > Rhinophrynidae > Rhinophrynus > Rhinophrynus dorsalis. The sequence continues at coordinate 11,681,684 of CM074721.1, forward strand.
TATATATATAGATGATTATATAGATATATCCCCTGAAATAACACTATAAATTATCCCCCTTACGCCCCCTTTCCGCATGCCAGGCCACATCCCCTGAGATCTGAAATCCGGTCGCTTGACCAGACTGATCGCTACGAGGCGCAATCTGCCTCCATTCAGGCTAAGGAAAGCCTGGTCCCATTTGACGAAGCAGTGCGGGGTTTTTCTTATACTGAAAGACCGTCCCACGTCGCGATCCACTTCCAGCTCCGAGGCCAAAGGATAACATAAGTATATGGGGTGTGAGGGGGACGATTATATAGTGATTTCAGCGTTACGTAACGGAACAGTAGTATGCACTACGAGGAAGGATTGCAGCATTGTTCATACTGAAAGATTACTAACCCTTTAAAGTAATCTAAAATATGATCTGCTGTTATATAAGATCATGTTACGTTCACAGTTAAAAATGTAAATGGTTCCATAACTTATTAGATCTTATTGTTAATTAAAAAGCGTGTATTAAAAAAAATTATATAGAATATATAAACTGCACATAACACTGAGCCACTGAACAATCAGGTTACATGAAAAGTATACAAGAATAGTCTTGATATTGTAATGCAAATGCTTTAATGCTTTCCCCTGTAGGAAGCTGCGCTCCAGCCATCGCTCCGTCTAGTGCCGTAACAGAAGCCTTTGAGGAAAAAAAGTACGTTTTTAGTCCCAAAGCCTTTATTTTCCTGGTAAATAAGTCTCACTCCTGACTCATTTTCCCCCTTTTTATTTTAGCTCCACAAACAACGAGAAGGCGATGGAGGTGAGAACTGCTGTTCTGGTAACTGATTAGTGGGAATCCAGGATGAGTGATGGGTCCTTTCCTAAACGTATAACGGACTTTAATTTTTACACCGCTAACGACATGAATGAAACCTTACAAATTAGTGTGTAGGTTACATTATCAAAAAAAGTAATCTAAGATGGGGAGGTTTTGTTCTCCAGCTATCGGAGACTACAAATTGCATCATTGTATGAGGATACTGGGAACTGTAGTCTATCAAAAGCTGAAGAGCCAACTTTTGTCTACTCCTGTTCTAGTTTAAGCAATGCGTTGCACACCCCACTGATCCTTAAAGGGTTAATGCATCATCTGACCTTCACATTGTAGTGGGATTAGGTATGGGGGGGCAGTCATAGCTCTGGAGGTCAGAGGTTTATGCAATTTCACTATTTTACACCTCCACACTACAGTATGTTAATCAGCAATAACCTTTATAGACAGTAATAACACATTTTTGTAACCATTTGAGAGCCAGTGTGTGTGTGTGGGTGGGGGGGGGGGGGTGCAAGGCATTGTGAATCCGCTGCGCACACCTCGGATTCCCAGATGATACATTTTCTGTGTCCCTTTGCTTGTTTGGATGTCAGATGGTTGGACTTCACATTGCTTTGCAACATGATGAACACCCATATGTCGAGTGCTGTTTTCCATCCTGCTGGGGGGGAAGCAGTTTTCCTTTGCACTTCATCTCCCAGCTGTGTCTTACACGGTACAGTGCCGTCTCATGGACAGGAAGTGAGTGCAGAGAGAAACTGCTTCCCCTAGTCTGTTGCAAACCCAGACTTGTTATAGAATTTAAGGTGGACCTGTCATCCTAAGAACAGATTTGTTTGTTTTATGTAGTTGAACTCTGCCTATATGTTGTATTAGCGGTTTGTTATTCATTTATTTTGAGAAATGAGCCATTGTTGTGGTGGCACTTTATGCATAATTCCCGGCACTGAACGGTAATTGGTTGTGTTGCAGGCCAGACGTATCACTTGTTAGAAATGTCCTCGGTAAGGGTGAACAGTACTCGCCCCACCACTTTAAAATCACTGTCATGGCTTCCCATAAAGCAGCGTATCACATTCAAAATCCTCCTCATCACCTTCAAGGCTCTCCATCACTTGTCCCCACCTCTTTGATATCCTGCCATATCCCTGCACGTCCACTACGCAGCACACATGCTGGATGACTCATTGCCCCTTTAACCACTATCTTTGTTTCACAATTGAAAGCTTTCTCACTTGCTGCCCCCTACTTCTCCGTACCACCCAGTACTCGCCAAGCCTCAACAACTTTAAATCTAAACTAAAAGACACC
>CM074721.1:11688808-11710085 GCA_037306005.1 Rhinophrynus dorsalis
AATAGTACAATCAGATGTGGAGAACAGGAGGATCAGAGGGCCCCCTGCTGGTGAGAGCTTACAGTCTAGAGGAAGGTAGGTTTGATACAGAAGGAGTAAGTGCTATTGGGTGTAAGTGCCTCCTGCCACATGAACTGCCAGTCAGTGGGTGGGAGTGAGAAGTACTGTTGAGTGCAGTAGTCCGTGCAAGGGGTGAATCTTGGTGATGATGTTTATGGAGGCAGTTGATAAGCCTCCCTGAAGAGGTGAGTCTTCAGGGAGCGTCTGAAGATTTGAAGGCTGGGGGAGAGTCTAATGGGGCGGGGGAGGGAATTCCACAGCTCAGGTGCAGCACAGGAGAAGTCCTGTAGGCGGGAGTGGGAGAAGTCCTGTAGGCGGGAGTGGGAGGATGTGATAAGAGCTGTGGAGAGCAGAAGGTCATGTGCAGAGCGAAGATGAAATATAGGGGGGTGCAGTGTTAGTGAGGGCTCTATAAGTTAGCACCAGAGTTTTGAATTTTACTCTGTATGCTAATGGGAGCCAGTGTAGGGACTGACAGAGGGGTGTGGTGTTAGAGAAGCGATGAGTGAGGTAGATTAGTCTTGCAGCAGAGTTCATTATGGACTGTAGCGGGGTTAGTCGGGTGAGAGGCAGGCCAATTAGTAAAGAGTTACTTATTACTAAGTGGCCATGCATTCATTAAAGGGATAGTAAACCCCCCAAAAAACTGTAAGCCAAATGATAGGAATAATAAAAACCTACTTAACTCCCTCATTCCCATCTCTCAAACCGTTATAATTTGAGAGATATAAAATGAAGTCCTCCGTTCCCTCCCCTTTCTGCCTGACGAGCTGTAAAGCTGTCAGAGGCAGAGTCCAGTCTCCCGACTGTAGGCGGCTCTTCAGGAGCGCTGTCATCGGGATATCTAACTATAATTACTTCATTGGTATGGTCTATGTGTGCCTGGCTTGCAAGCACACGTTGTAGACCATACTGATGAAGTAATCATAGTTACATATCTCGATGTGAGCGCTCCTGAAGAGCCACCGTCTGGTCCCAGAAGCAGGATCTCATGACGTCTGCTATACAGCGGACGCATGAGAGACGTTTTGAGAGATGGGAATAAGGGTGTTAAGTATGTTTTTATTATTCCTATCATTTGGCTTACAGTTTTTTGGGGGGTTTACTATCCCTTTAAGCACATGGCGATTAGTTTGGAAATCCACGTCTTACCTTTAAAAGATAGCAGATTCTAAAGAAATCCTCAGACAGGAACCCAGGCTACAGTGCAGACATTTTGTCCGTGTGCCTGCGCTGTCAGTCCCGTCTCCTTTGAGTAGCATTACAGTGACCACGAGGTGACCGGAAGAGATTGACTGCGCAGACCGCACTAACCTGCCTGTCAGTCTCCAAACTGCAAGGATTTCTTTAGAATCTGTTTTTGTTTTTTAAAGGGATTGTAATGTCCCCCCAAAAAATCTTCTAAATGGTAGCTGCAATAAAAAACATTTAATGTGCTTAATCCTCTCTCTCAAACCATTATGGTTTGAGAGATATAATAAAATAAAGTCCTCCGCTCCCTCTCCCTTCTCATGCGTCCACTGTACAGCGGACATCATGAGATCCTGCTTCCGGGACCAGACGGTGGCTCTTCAGGAGCGCTGTCATCGAGATGTATAACTATAATTACTTTATCGGACTGGTCTACAACGTGTGCTTGCAAGTCAGGCACAGACAGACCATACCGATGGAGTAATTATAGTTAGATATCTAGATGTCAGCGCTCCTGAAGAGCCGCCTACTGTCTGACGACCGGATTCTGCCTCTGACAGCTTTACAGATTGTCAGGCAGAAAGGGGAGGGAACGGAGGTCTTTATTTTATTATATCTCTCAAACCATAACGGCTTGAGAGAGAGGATTAAGCACATTAAGTGTTTTTTTTTGTTTTGTTTTTTTATTACAGCTACCAGCTACAGGATACTTTCTTGAGACTTTACTACCCCTTTAACGTAAGAAGTGATTTCCAAGCTAGTCGCCATGCGCTTTAATGAATGCCTGGCAACTTGGTAATACCTGAAAGTTCCGCTTTAAACTTCACCCATGTTTGTTCTTCTACCAATGTTTCTTCATACAGATTCCTTGAAAATTGGTTAGTAATCTCTTGAATGAAAAATCTCTCAGCAGTGGGAGTGTTTGTATTAACTCACCATGAAAATCACAAACATGTTTTCATTAAAAAAGTTTACTGATCCATTTAAAGGGATAGTATTGTTTCACAATAAAATCAGCTCCAATTAATCTTCATAGTATTTGGGCCATGGAGAGTGTTATATCAATACTGTCCGAGTTGTAGTTCAAGAATAATTGAATGATAAAGTATCCCCCTCCCACCCCTTTTACCTAGTGTAAGCCTCCTCCCCTCAGATGTGGAATCTGGTCTCTTGACCGGACAGATCACAGCAGGGGACAATCTTCTTACTGTGACCATAAGGAAAACCCAGCCCCCTTGACAGGTTTTTCAGGTTTTCCCTTATGATCACTGAAGATTGTCCCTCTCTGTGATCCATCCGGACAGTCTTGCTGCTCTGAGGTGAGCAGTGTTACATCAGTAAAAGGGAAGGGAGGGGGATACTTTATCATTCAATTACTCTTGTACTACAACTCTGACAGTATTGAAATAACACTCTCCAAAGTCCAAATACTATGATGATTAATTGGGGCTGCTTTTATTGTGAAACATTACTATCCCTTTAAGAACTTGATGCTCGTTAATCTGCAACTCTTTGGTCCACAATGCGTTGGAGATGTTTCTAGTGTCCAAGGGGTGAAAGACCCACTGGAAACAGTAACTCTGTGTACTTGCAGGAGAGCCGGGTCAGTAAAGCCGTGGAGGTGATGATCCAACACGTAGAGAACCTGAAGCGGATGTACGCTAAGGAACACGCGGAACTGGAGGAGCTTAAAGAGGTTCTTCAGCAGAACGATCGCTCTGGTTCCTCCGCTGACAGAGGTGAGACCAAGTAGTTCTTCATGGGCAGGGCCGGATTTACATTCCAGGCTCCCCTAGGCAAGGCACTCTAGGCACCCTTAGCTCTGCCCATGGTCACACCCCACTCCTCACATGACCACGCAACCACTGCCATCCACTGTTTCCTGGCACAGAATATACATCTGGCGTACAGCAAACAAGGACATAAAAGCTTTAACCCCTTGGTTGCTAGAGAGATCTCCAATGTGAGATCTCACTGTATCCAAGGGGTTAAATAATAGCCTGTAAAGAGGTGTATAAGATACTTCATGGATACAGAGATTACTCTGGCCCCACCCACAATTCAGAATGTGGGTGTGGCCAGCACAGCTGAAACGCCCCTCCAGATTTGGCGCTCTGGGCAGGTGCCTAGTTTGCCTATTGGGAAATCCGGCCCCATTCATGGGCAGACACAGGCTGTCCGCTAGAGCTGGGGGTCTGCATCACTAACGCGCGTAATCTGCATATGTTTACTATCAAATAGTGGTGACCAAATTATCCTGTGGCAGAGAGTACCTACAGGGGGTGCTGTTGTGTCAGAATCCAAAAAGTTCTAGTTATATGTGGGAGCTTTCAGGATTTCACCCAGAGACTTGCCTCAGGGGTTCAGGCTGATGTGATAAATTCACAGGGTGAGAGAGGTCAATGTCACTGCTAATTGGTACAGATAATGTAGCAAATGACTTGGCCTCTACATTGGCGCAATTTAGGCCAGAAAGGCAGAGGGCGATGTGTTGCTATTTGTGTGATCAAGTGGTGGTTTCTCTAAATTGTATCACGTTAACCCTTTGAGTTCCAGAGGGGGTACGCAACGCATTGTTCTGCAATGCGTTGCGTACCCCTTTGGCACTCAAAGGGTTAAAGTTTATTTGAGAACGGATTGGGGGCGCCTCTAGGTTAAAGCAAGTGGGGACGTATCGTTGAGAATCTATGGGGTATATGTATAAAAATCCACCTTGGTGTATGTTTAACCCTTTGACTGCCAGAGAGGTATGCAAAGCAATCCATTGTCACTAACATTCACAACGCCTGGTCATATTTATAAAGAAAAGTTTATAAATGTCTTTGAGAGAATTCACAACTGAGAATATATTTCTGCGTACACAGCGGTCACTGTGTACTTCTATTAACAGGTTCTACCCGGAGTTACAATCTCATCACTAAAACTGCCTAGATTTTTGGCACAGTTATCAGATTTCTTTATTAATACATTGACGCAACTCTTATTTGGACCGGACCATTTCTACTCCTTTTCAAAAGAGTCAATTGCCTGGAGTTGGCATTTAGAGAAAATGTCGCTAAGCGTTTATACATTTCCTTATGTTGATTTGTGATCATTTTGGTTACTTTTGGAGCGATGCAAGAAATATTCGCATCTGATAAAGGCATTTTTTGCGCGCAGATTTTGCACATGTTCTAATCCAGGAAGCTAAATACTGAACGCTTCTTGAATTGCGCATAAAAAAATTCCATTTTACGACAATAGTACACAGACGTATAAATTAATTCGCAATAGCAGTTCCTGCATTAGGCGCATTCGCTATTCCACTCACACAGATTCGTTAATCCTGGCCACGCCCACAAAAAAAATAAATATACGCAGCCGTTCTCTAATCTTGAATTTTCATGTGCAATTCAACAAAATCTTGCGCAAACCTATTACCTAGAGGGTTTCACACGGGAAATGGCGATTGCGCACGTTTCCTGCATTGTGCCATCTATTACTTCAGTTTTATAAATCTCTCCTTTTGTTCCTGGGAATTTTAAGGGTTGGTATTTCAAAGATCTGTCGCCTCATTTTAGAAGTTACCTGGAATGGTTCTAGTCATGCCACAAAATATAATATATTTGCACCAGGACCCTCCAAAGACACGTCACTATCCTAGAGTTAAAGGGACAGTAATATTTCACTTTAATATTCTTTAATATTGTAGGCATAAAAAAAGCATTACATTGATGTAAGTACTGTCTCTCAAACCTTTTATAGTTTGAGAGTTATACCCGGCTAAATTCCCCCCCCCCCCCCGCCCCTCCAGGCTGTTTCAGAGAAGTAGGAGATTATGGTCCTGTGACTGGCTGTCAGCTCTACAGCAGAACCGAAATTGTGCTATTTAGCAATAAATACTTCAGTGGAATGGTCTACAACATGTGCTTGCAAACCAGGTGCACTTTGTACACCATTCCAATGACGTAGTTATTTCTAGCTATTTCGGCTCTGCTGAAGAGCTGCTGTCCAGTCAAATGACCGGAATCTCCTTCTGTCAGCTAGAGGGCAGACTTTTCTGAAACACACTGGAGGGAGAACTTTATCCGGGTATATCTCTCAAACTATAAAAGGTTTGAGAGACAGGACTTACATCGATTTAATTTTTTTTTTTTAATGCCTACAATATTGAAGAATCTTAAAATTAAACATTACTATCCCTTTAAGCACATTGGATGAAGCTGAATATATGCCATGTGCACAAAGAAAAGTGGTGTAATTCTAATGCAATTAAACTGTGTCACAGAGGGCAAATAAAAAATGGCTTTCCCATTAATTTAAAATGACACTTACCTCACTAGATGCTGGAGACTTCTCCAACCCTTTGAGTTGAAATGCATTGTGGACCTCTAGCATTCAGACGCTTAGAATCTCCATTAACTCGATGGAAATTTGATCCCTCTGGTGCGGTCAGTTTGTCTTTGTTTGGCCTGTAGTGACCAGTTAATGGTTCTTCATAAAGTACAAAATGAGGTGACCTCTATTATTAGAAGGTAGAACATTGATTCAGAGTTATTAGATCTGTGTCCGGTTATTGGTTACACTTGTGGATACACTTTTTTAAGAATTTTGCTTCAATTTTCTTACTGAATCAAAAAAAAAAAAAAAAAATCTTATGTCCTGTATTTGTTCTTTTACAGAAGATCCACACAAGCTGCCTTCATCTTTAACCAGTAAGGTAATCTAGAACCCTGCATGGTGACTTAATGTGATAGACCGGACCGCTTTCTAGATAATCACAGAACATAAAACATATGGGTCTAGGGCAGAGGATGACGGAGGGGGGTGTACTATGGAACATGCAGGATGACGGAGGAGGGGTACAATGGAACACGCAGGATGACGGAGGGGGGTGTACTATGGAACACACAGGATGACGGAGGAGGGGTACAATGGAACACGCAGGATGACGGAGGAGGGGTACAATGGAACACGCAGGATGACTGAGGGGGGTACAATGGAACACGCAGGATGATGGAGGGGGTGGTACTATGGAACACGCAGGATGACGGAGGGGGGTGGTACTATGGAACACGCAGGATGACGGAGGGGGGTGTACTATGGAACACGCAGGATGATGGAGGGGGGTGTACTATGGAACACGCAGGATGATGGAGGGGAGGGAACTATGGAACACGCAGGATGACTGAGGGGGGGTACTATGGAACACGCAGGATGATGGAGGGGAGGGAACTATGGAACACGCAGGATGACTGAGGGGGGGTACTATGGAACACGCAGGATGATGGAGGGGGTGGTACTATGGAACACGCAGGATGACTGAGGGGGGTGGTACTATGGAACACGCAGGATGACGGAGGGGGGTGGTACTATGGAACACGCAGGATGACGGAGGGGGGTACTATGGAACACGCAGGATGACTGAGGGGGGGTACTATGGAACACGCAGGATGATGGAGGGGGGTGTACTATGGAACACGCAGGATGACTGAGGGGGGGTACTATGGAACACGCAGGATGACTGAGGGGGGGTACTATGGAACACGCAGGATGACGGAGGGGGGTGGTACTATGGAACACGCAGGATGATGGAGGGGAGGGAACTATGGAACACGCAGGATGACTGAGGGGGGGTACTATGGAACACGCAGGATGACGGAGGGGGGTGTACTATGGAACACGCAGGATGACGGAGGGGGGTACTATGGAACACGCAGGATGACGGAGGGGGGTACTATGGAACACGCAGGATGATGGAGGGGAGGGAACTATGGAACACGCAGGATGATGGAGGGGGGTGTACTATGGAACACGCAGGATGATGGAGGGGAGGGAACTATGGAACACAGCGGATGACGGAGAGGGGGTGTATAACTACATAAAACAAGATGACTCTCCCCCTCTGGACATGTCTCAAACTGACAGATGGAAATCTTTTGTTTCTGCTCCTTTTTCAGTCTCTTCAGTGTAATGTTGGATACAGACTGTACCCACTAGATCTGTGTAGTAATAACATGTACCTACTAGATCTGTGTAGTAATAACATGTACCTACTAGATCTGTGTAGTAATAACATGTACCTACTAGATCTGTGTAGTAATAACATGTACCTACTAGATCTGTGTAGTAATAACATGTACCTACTAGATCTGTGTAGTAATAACATGTACCTACTAGATCTGTGTAGTAATAACCTGTACCCACTAGATCTGTGTAGTAATAACATGTACCTACTAGATCTGTGTAGTAATAACATGTACCCACTAGATCTGTGTAGTAATAACATGTACCCACTAGATCTGTGTAGTAATAACATGTACCTACTAGATCTGTGTAGTAATAACAATGTTCCCACTAGATCTGTGTAGTAATAACAATGTACCCACTAGATCTGTGTAGTAATAACATGTACCCACTAGATCTGTGTAGTAATAACATGTACCTACTAGATCTGTGTAGTAATAACATGTACCTACTAGATCTGTGTAGTAATAACATGTACCTACTAGATCTGTGTAGTAATAACATGTACCTACTAGATCTGTGTAGTAATAACAATGTTCCCACTAGATCTGTGTAGTAATAACAATGTACCCACTAGATCTGTGTAGTAATAACATGTACCTACTAGATCTGTGTAGTAATAACATGTACCCACTAGATCTGTGTAGTAATAACATGTACCCACTAGATCTGTGTAGTAATAACATGTACCTACTAGATCTGTGTAGTAATAACATGTACCTACTAGATCTGTGTAGTAATAACATGTACCTACTAGATCTGTGTAGTAATAACATGTACCTACTAGATCTGTGTAGTAATAACATGTACCTACTAGATCTGTGTAGTAATAACATGTACCTACTAGATCTGTGTAGTAATAACAATGTACCCACTAGATCTGTGTAGTAATAACAATGTACCCACTAGATCTGTGTAGTAATAACATGTACCTACTAGATCTGTGTAGTAATAACATGTACCCACTAGATCTGTGTAGTAATAACATGTACCTACTAGATCTGTGTAGTAATAACAATGTACCCACTAGATCTGTGTAGTAATAACATGTACCCACTAGATCTGTGTAGTAATAACATGTACCCACTAGATCTGTGTAGTAATAACATGTACCTACTAGATCTGTGTAGTAATAACATGTACCTACTAGATCTGTGTAGTAATAACATGTACCTACTAGATCTGTGTAGTAATAACATGTACCTACTAGATCTGTGTAGTAATAACATGTACCCACTAGATCTGTGTAGTAATAACATGTACCCACTAGATCTGTGTAGTAATAACATGTACCTACTAGATCTGTGTAGTAATAACAATGTTCCCACTAGATCTGTGTAGTAATAACAATGTACCCACTAGATCTGTGTAGTAATAACATGTACCCACTAGATCTGTGTAGTAATAACATGTACCTACTAGATCTGTGTAGTAATAACATGTACCTACTAGATCTGTGTAGTAATAACATGTACCTACTAGATCTGTGTAGTAATAACATGTACCTACTAGATCTGTGTAGTAATAACAATGTTCCCACTAGATCTGTGTAGTAATAACAATGTACCCACTAGATCTGTGTAGTAATAACATGTACCTACTAGATCTGTGTAGTAATAACATGTACCCACTAGATCTGTGTAGTAATAACATGTACCCACTAGATCTGTGTAGTAATAACATGTACCTACTAGATCTGTGTAGTAATAACATGTACCTACTAGATCTGTGTAGTAATAACATGTACCTACTAGATCTGTGTAGTAATAACATGTACCTACTAGATCTGTGTAGTAATAACATGTACCTACTAGATCTGTGTAGTAATAACATGTACCTACTAGATCTGTGTAGTAATAACAATGTACCCACTAGATCTGTGTAGTAATAACAATGTACCCACTAGATCTGTGTAGTAATAACATGTACCTACTAGATCTGTGTAGTAATAACATGTACCCACTAGATCTGTGTAGTAATAACATGTACCTACTAGATCTGTGTAGTAATAACAATGTACCCACTAGATCTGTGTAGTAATAACATGTACCCACTAGATCTGTGTAGTAATAACATGTACCCACTAGATCTGTGTAGTAATAACATGTACCTACTAGATCTGTGTAGTAATAACATGTACCTACTAGATCTGTGTAGTAATAACATGTACCTACTAGATCTGTGTAGTAATAACATGTACCTACTAGATCTGTGTAGTAATAACATGTACCCACTAGATCTGTGTAGTAATAACATGTACCTACTAGATCTGTGTAGTAATAACAATGTACCCACTAGATCTGTGTAGTAATAACATGTACCCACTAGATCTGTGTAGTAATAACAATGTACCTACTAGATCTGTGTAGTAATAACAATGATCCCACTAGATCTGTGTAGTAATAACAATGTTCCCACTAGATCTGTGTAGTAATAACATGTACCCACTAGATCTGTGTAGTAATAACATGTACCTACTAGATCTGTGTAGTAATAACATGTACCCACTAGATCTGTGTAGTAATAACAATGTACCCACTAGATCTGTGTAGTAATAACATGTACCCACTAGATCTGTGTAGTAATAACAATGTACCTACTAGATCTGTGTAGTAATAACAATGTTCCCACTAGATCTGTGTAGTAATAACAATGTTCCCACTAGATCTGTGTAGTAATAACATGTACCCACTAGATCTGTGTAGTAATAACATGTACCCACTAGATCTGTGTAGTAATAACAATGTACCCACTAGATCTGTGTAGTAATAACAATGTACCCACTAGATCTGTGTAGTAATAACATGTACCCACTAGATCTGTGTAGTAATAACAATGTACCCACTAGATCTGTGTAGTAATAACATGTACCCACTAGATCTGTGTAGTAATAACATGTACCCACTAGATCTGTGTAGTAATAACAATGTACCCGCTAGATCTGTGTAGTAATAACATGTACCCACTAGATCTGTGTAGTAATAACAATGTACCCGCTAGATCTGTGTAGTAATAACATGTACCCGCTAGATCTGTGTAGTAATAACAATGTACCCACTAGATCTGTGTAGTAATAACAATGTACCCGCTAGATCTGTGTAGTAATAACAATGTACCCGCTAGATATCTGTAGTAATAATATGTACCCGCTAGATATCTGTAGTAATAACATGTACCCGCTAGATCTGTGTAGTAATAACATCATGTACCCGCTAGATCTGTGTAGTAATAACATCATGTACCCGCTAGATCTGTGTAGTAATAACATCATGTACCCACTAGATCTGTGTAGTAATAACATGTTCCCACTAGATCTGTGTAGTAATAACATCATGTACCCACTAGATCTGTGTAGTAATAACATCATGTACCCACTAGATCTGTGAAGTAATAACAATGTACCCACTAGATCTGTGTAGTAATAACCTGTACCCACTAGATCTGTGTAGTAATAACCATGTACATGTGTTTTTATCCATAAGCCATCTGCTCTGAGGAGAGTTAGCATGCCGGCGTACACCAGGAACATCGGGGCCATTGGACTTCCCATGGTACGTTTTATATTTCTGCATTTCATTCGACTGAAAATGTAATCTGTCCTTCTTATGGTGTTCTACATCCGAACTTGTACCGTTGTCTAAAATACTTATATTTTTACTTTTTGCCCCGAATCATTAATGTTTAATGCAGATGTAACACTACCTAATAACCCCACATATACACACATATGCACACACACATACGCACACACACACATACGCACACACACACATACGCACACACACACATACGCACACACACACATACGCACACACACACATACGCACACACACACATACGCACACACACACATACGCACACATACATATACACACACACACTTACATTACTTTTGCCAGGAATTCCTAATGCCCCCTATGAATTTTGCCATTGTGACTTTATTCAAGAGATTTTGAAAACCTCTTCAATCAGTCCAGTACATCGGGTTCATGGAGGCGGAAATGACAGTTGGCAGTTTTAATTTTTTTTAAGGATGCAGCAGACAGAGGGCATGAGCCTACTTAACCCTTCCCATAAGAGAGGCCAGCAGCGCATTGCTTTGAAATGTTTTGCACACTCTTCTGGTTCTTAAAGAGTTAATAACCAGAGGTGTGGATAGTGATGCACCTCTAGTCCATAAAGGGTTAAGTGCACTATGTGCAATGAGTATGAGGTCCAATGGTCATTTCAACCTCCAGGACTGACCAAGAATATTATCACAAGTGCAAAGTTCATAGGGGCCATTAGGATTTTCTGGCCATATTAAGGTAAGTGGGGGTCTACTTCTCCTTTAATGGATCCTTGGCCTCATGGTTTGTCCTAGTTTTAGCCTCTACGCAATGTAGAGTTATTGTGACTCCTCGTTATCTTCCATCCCAACCACAGGACCCATTCGGAGGAGAGAAGGTTGATGGGAAAATGCACAAGAGATCCAACAGCTGGTGAGAAGTCCATTTCTTTTACACCTTTAAAGGAACAGTAATCCTTTAGTTTGACTTCACACAAAAATATTGCATTCAGAACACTCTTCTGCAGGGATACGGTTACATTGTATCACAGGAAATAGAGCTCTCGGCTGCTGGGATAGAGTTCCATTGTATCATTGCACACACACAGCACACTGCTAAAGAGGTAGTGTTATATTGTATCACTGCACACACAGCACTCTGCTAAAGGGGTAGTGTTATATTGTATCACTGCACACACAGCACTCTGCTAAAGGGGTAGTGTTATATTGTATCACTGCACACACACTCTGCTAAAGGGGTAGTGTTATATTGTATTACTGTGCACACACAGCACTCTGCTAAAGGGGTAGAGTTATATTGTATCACTGCGCACACACAGCACTCTGCTAAAGGGGTAGTGTTATATTGTATCACTGCACACACAGCACTCTGCTAAAGGGGTAGTGTTATATTGTATCACTGCACACACACTCTGCTAAAGGGGTAGTGTTATATTGTATTACTGCACACACAGCACTCTGCTAAAGGGGTACAGTTATATTGTATCACTGCACACACACTCTGCTAAAGGGGTAGAGTTATATTGTATCGCTACACACACACAGCACACTGCTAAAGAGGTAGTGTTATATTGTATCACTGCACACACAGCACTCTGCTAAAGGGGTACAGTTATATTGTATCACTGCACACACACTCTGCTAAAGAGGTAGTGTTATATTGTATCACTGCACACACACAGCACTCTGCTAAAGGGGTAGAGTTATATTGTATCACTACGCACACACAGCACTCTGCTAAAGGGGTAGTGTTATATTGTATCACTGCACACACAGCACTCTGCTAAAGGGGTAGTGTTATATTGTATCACTGCGCACACACAGCACTCTGCTAAAGGGGTAGAGTTATATTGTATCACTACGCACACACAGCACTCTGCTAAAGGGGTAGTGTTATATTGTATCACTGTGCACACACAGCACTCTGCTAAAGGGGTAGTGTTATATTGTATCACTGCACACACACTCTGCTAAAGGGGTAGAGTTATATTGTATCACTGCACACACAGCACTCTGCTAAAGGGGTAGAGTTATATTGTATCACTGCGCACAACACTCTGCTAAAGGGGTAGAGTTATATTGTATCACTGCACACACAGCACTCTGCTAAAGGGGTACAGTTATATTGTATCACTGCGCACACACAGCACTCTGCTAAAGGGGTAGAGTTATATTGTATCACTGCACACACAGCACTCTGCTAAAGGGGTAGTGTTATATTGTATCACTGCGCACACACAGCACTCTGCTAAAGGGGTACAGTTATATTGTATCGCTGTGCACACAGCACTCTGAAAAGGGGTAGTGTTATATTGTATCACTGCACACACAGCACTCTGCTAAAGGGGTAGTGTTATATTGTATCACTGCACACACACTCTGCTAAAGGGGTACAGTTATATTGTATCACTACGCACACACAGCACTCTGCTAAAGGGGTACAGTTATATTGTATCACTGCGCGCACACACAGCACTCTGCTAAAGGGGTACAGTTATATTGTATCGCTACACACACAGCACTCTGCTAAAGGGGTACAGTTATATTGTATCGCTACACACACAGCACTCTGCTAAAGGGGTACAGTTATATTGTATCGCTACACACACAGCACTCTGCTAAAAGGATAGTGTTATATTATCACTGCATACACACAGCACTCTGCTAAAGGGATAGTGTTATATTGTATCGCTGCACACAGAGTACGCTGCTGCAGTGTCAGCGTTACATTGTATCACTGTACTGCTTTGATGGCCGCTGACCAGGAATCTCTCTGGAAAACAGACCTAACGGGTTCACTGTCAGGGACATGAGTAATTTAATAGAAATTTGACTCTACGTATTCTGCTATAAAAAAAAAAAAAAAAAATTTTGGAAATGTTCTAATTATCCTAATAAAATATTACGGGGTTCTACGTTTAAAGGAAACGAATCGGTTCTGGGGCAAATCGGCTATTCCATGGGGACAAGTAACCATTCCTGATGCAGTGCGCTGGAGACCTCTCTAATTGGTGTTAAATGGGTTAAAAGCCTAATTTAAATACATGACATTGTCTGGGCTGGATTTACATTTCACCATCCCCTAGGCAAAGTGCACTAGGCCCCACCCACAGTCCGACCCACTATTTCCTGGCACAGAAAATACCACTGGTCTATAACCAGAAAAGCCCCCCAAAAAAGCATTAACCCCTTTCCAACACATTGTGAACCAATGCATTGGAGCTCTCTAGCATCCAAGGGGTTAAACAATAGCTTGTAAAAGGGTATAAAACTGCACGGACAGTAAGATTCTTCAGGCCACACCCACAATTCAGAATGTGGGTGTGCCCAGCACAGCTGAGGCTCCACCCCTCAGTCTGGTGCTCTAGGCAGATACTTAGTGGGAGATCCGGCCCGGTGCTTCTCCTCTGTGTGCAGTTGGTTTGTGCAGAAATACTCCGCTTTTCTTTTGAAAATTAAGTCTTAAAGGGGATCTCTCACCTAATTACACTTAATGCTCATTAGTTAGAGCATTTATCTAGAACACTGAAAATAGTGTTCATTAGATTTAAAAAGTAGTTACATGCTCAAAATTTAAACTTTAAAAATTGTCCGGTAGCCTACTTCCGGCTTGCCGAACTTTGCTGACCAGAGACAGCTCCGTCCCACTACCCATCATCCTCGCATGACGGAGGCTGTCTGTCACTAAAGTGGAGCGATCGCATTGGCTAGATATCGATCTCTGCCAATGCGATCGCTCCACTTTAGTGACAGACAGCCTCCGTCATCGGAGGATGATGGGTAGTGGGACGGAGCTGTCTCTGGTCGGCAAAGTTCAGCAAGCCGGATGTAGGCTACCGGACACTTTTTAAAGTTTAAATTTTGCGCATGTAACTACTTTTTAAATCTAATGAACACTATTTTCAGTGTTCTAGATAAATGCTCTAACTAATGAGCATTACGTGTAATTAGGTGAGAGATCCCCTTTAATGGAGCAGTAACCCCTTCTAATATGAAAATCCCCACTTACCTTATGAAGGCCAGACAATTCTAATGGCCCCTATGAACTTTGCCCTTGTGCCTTTGTTCAATGAATAACACTTGCAATCAGCCCTAGATGTCCGGTCCGTGGAGGCAGACATGACTGTTAGCAGGACCCCAGGCACCAACTCCACCCACTGCATATGGTAATAAGGATCACAGGGGTCTGTAGGGCAGTTCCTATCAGTTTATTTTGAGCACCTCTGGTCCTTAAAGGGACACTACTACTTAAAAAGTAATAGAAAATATATAGTACTGTTTATTCCTCTGAGTAAAACAAAGGAATTCCCACTTCTGGGAGGTTTTATTCAAAAGTTGTTGCAGCTTTTTTTTTATTTTATGCAGCTCAAAATAATTTAGGTGCAATATCTCAGTGGCCTGAAATTGTACAGTGGCGCTGTTGCTGCACCATCCTATGGAGACTTAGGATCAACTGATAAAGGCTGTCCATAAGATAGTGTATCAACAGCGCCCCTGTACACCTTCAGGCCACTGAGATATTGCACCTATTCTAGTAAGTGAAGTGTGAGGGGCGAGTAATGGAAAGTGTCATTTCTCCTTTAAATCATCTTCTTAATCTTTTATACACCACAGGAAACTGGTGGGATCAAAGCCAAACGATAACCGTCTTGCACTGCAGCAGCGCTTCACTAACTACCCCTGGACAGAGCCAACAGACGAACCAATTATAAGAGAGTGAGTGCCGCGTTCAGCCGAATTAAAATATTATGACCGAACCACACAATTGTGTTTTTGTTGCAATCTATGTAGAGTTTTAGGTTTCAGCTATACTGCCATCTAGTGACCTGATCAGAAGTTGCAGTCTCCTTTATTACAAATCTTGTGAATAGAACATCTTACCAGTTGGAGGAATAATATTGGTGTCTTTAGTTCTATAATATACAACAGAGAGAGTGTAGTAATACCACTGCTGTCCTTAGTTACACGGTGTGCAGTAATATTGTAGGGATACTACAGATATCTGTCTAAATACACAACATACAACAGTAACTTAGGGACACCACTTGTCTTTAGTTATTAAACATAAACATAAAGCAGTATTGTAGGATTACTACTGGGGGCTGTGATATCACTTCTCCAGTTTCTGTGTTATTCTATGGAGCCCATGCACAAATCTGGAGAAATCAAAGTACATTTGATCCATAGAATAACATAGGAATTGGAGAAGTGAGATCACTGGTAAAATCATCTCCATTTCATCACATCTTAGTGCATCTCTCCCCTGGTGTCTTTATACAAAGTATAGTGATTATTGTAGCGATACTACTGCTGTCCCTGGTTACACAGCATGCAGCGATATCATAGGAATACTACTTGTCTTATTCAATGTACAGTGATATTGTAGGAATACTACTGGTATTGTTAGTGTTACACAACATACAGTGATGTTGTAGACTACTAATACTTTGTGTTTCTAGTTTTTCATGTGTTCTTGCTGTTTTCTCATACAGGGATGAGCAGAACTCTGACCTACCAGACTGTGTAAATGAAGAAAACATAAGGAAATGCAGTTTTCTAGAAAAAAATTCTCCTACAGAGACCTTCACTATGTAAGTCTGATTCAGTCGGTTTATTTTGCAGTCAGGTATATCTATATAATTACTGTGTGTAACAGAAGCACTTACCTAGGTAGGATTCCATCACACAGCAGTCAGGTGTATCTAAATATTTCTTTGCGTTGTATCTACAGTTTCCTGTGTATCATGATTCCTTATTAGTCTGCCTCAAGATCCCACCATTTTACAACAACTCATAAGGGACACTAGTTCTCTGCTTTTATCAGATTGTAAACAGAAAATATACATGCACTATGAGAGAAAATGCTTAAAATAAGCTATATGGCATCCTTCACGTGGGCAGCAGACCTCTTGCAGTCCCCTGAACAATTCTGTAGCAGGTGTTCTCTTACCAGCTATAAGAATGTATGAGGGGCATCTGATGGGTCAGTCTGAGCGAGTACCAGTCAATATTACTGGATGGAGCCCATGTGGGTCGGCTACTGTTTAGAGGTTTCAGTGAGCAACCTCCATTAATGCTGGTGTGGAAGGCCTGCAGGCAGCACCATAGACATTGGTACAGAGCTTCCTAACTGTATCATTATTGTATTGAGGGAACGCAGTAATAATGCAGATTGCAGGCAACAGTCGCCTATGAGTCCAGCATGTTGCCTTTTTCCAACAAAGCACAGCTGCACGGTGTCCTTGTGAAAGAGGCTATAGATGTACCAGAGTGCTGTGTGAAGGACACTTTCCTAGGCATACCATTCTGTTAAGCAAGTAAGAACAGCTTATCACTAGGGCAGTGTTTCTCAACTCCTGCCCTCAGGACCCACTAACAGGCCAGGACTTAGGGATTTCTCTGCTAGAGCACAGGTGTGGTGATCAGGGGCTCATTCACATTTATTAACTCACCTGTGCTCTAACAAGGAAATCATGTGATCAGAGGCTCATTCACACTGATTAACTCACCTGTGCTCTAACAAGGAAATCATGTGATCAGAGGCTCATTCACACTGATTAACTCACCTGTGCTCTAACAAGGAAATCATGTGATCAGAGGCTCATTCACACTGATTAACTCACCTGTGCTCTAACAAGGAAATCATGTGATCAGAGGCTCATTCACATTGATTAACTCACCTGCGCTCTAACAAGGAAATCATATGATCAGAGGCTCAGTCACACTGATTAACTCACCTGAGTTCTAACAAGGAAATCATGTGATCAGAGGCTCATTCACACTGATTAACTCACCTGTGCTCTAACAAGGAAATCATGTGATCAGAGGCTCATTCACACTGATTAACTCACCTGTGCTCTAACAAGGAAATCATGTGATCAGAGGCTCATTCACATTGATTAACTCACCTGTGCTCTAACAAGGAAATCATGTGATCAGAGGCTCATTCACATTGATTAACTCACCTGTGTTCTAACAAGAAAATCATGTGATCAGAGGCTCATTCACATTGATTAACTCACCTGTGCTCTAACAAGGAGATCATGTGATCAGAGGCTCATTCACATTGATTAACTCACCTGTGCGCTAACAAGAAAATCATGTGATCAGAGGCTCATTCACATTGATTAACTCACCTGTGTTCTAACAAGGAAATCATGTGATCAGAGGCTCATTCACACTGATTAACTCACCTGTGCTCTAACAAGGAAATCATCACATCCTGGCCTCTTAGTGGGTCCTGAGGACAGGAGTTGAGAACCACTGCACTAGGGTATAGTCCCATCAAAGTAAACTTATGGGCAGAATGGTTCTTATATGCAGTCAAATTTTATGTTTCTATGTTTGATTTTTTTTTCCAATGCTGATTTTTTTTTTTTTACATTTTTGTGTAGGTTCGGCAAGGTGAACACGTGGGCATCAGATTTAAAAAATTCCATCTCCACACTCAACAAACCAATCGTGATTTCCCTTCTGGCCGTGCTGCTTCTCGCTGCTCTGGTCAGCTTCCTCACTGGACTCTCCTTCCAAAGACCAGTGGATGGTGCGCCAGTTGGAACAGGAGATTCCTGGACCTCATTACAGCAGCTTCTTTGGCCGTACACTGGACTTCACCACAATGGACAGCCACCCGTGTAAATGAAATGGCAGGTGAAGGACTCCTATAAAAACCGTTACATTAACTGGGCCACTGTTTTGTACATTCATGCCTTGACACGCAATGATTCTTCTGCTTAACGTTCTAAGGCCCAGAGAAGTGTGCGGTGTGTTGCACACGCTTTTGGTCCATAAATGGTTAAACTAATTTAATGAGTATATATTTTTATAATCTATCACGGGTCAAAAAGAAAATCTAAATATTTTGTATGCAGCGTTTTTTTTTGTGTCTAAAGCCGCTAAGAGTGAATAAATGACTGTAGCTGTTAATCACTAAACCCTCCCACTTACCCTGATCTGGGGCAGACAATCATAATGGTCTCTCTTAATCAATTCTGGGTGGATTAGTTCCCCAAAATCAATAATACTGGAGGCAGGCTTGATGATTTCATAACAGAATAGAAGATCCCAAACTCCTCCAACTGAATTATTCCTTCCTAAGAACAAGGGAGGAGGAATGTGGGGTCCAACCACAGAGAAATTTACCTCCACGAATACGATATCCACTAATTAAAGATTAATTGTGGGGAGCTAGTCACTGAAATTGATTTCAGAGTGGCCATTAGGATTTCTTGTGGTGCGATGGTAGTTAATGAGCTGCTGGGTTTTCCTTTAACCCTTTGAGTGCCGGAGGGCGACGGAATGCATTGCAACGCAATGCATTCCATACTCCTCTGGCACTCAAAGGGTTAAGAAAACAAGAGTACAATCTCATGCGTTTGCTACTCTCTCTAGACTTGTTTACAGAACTAGGACATACAGGATAGGGATAAACATTTTATTAAACTATGAAATCAAATCATGAAGTGGCGGTTTTAACATTGACGCAACGTCTTGTACAATATTTTTGTGTGTTGTCAGGCTTATCATGAACTTATTCCAGGTGTGCTAAACCTTTGATTTTCCAAGTGGTGTTGGACTACAATTCTCATCATGTGAGCTGTAGTGCAAAATACAAATGTTAAAACAAAGTTTATGCACCCTTAACATTGTCTGAATGTGACTGTATGAAAATATTTATTATGTTATTAGGGTGTTAAATAAAGTTCTATGTGTTGTGAAACTCTGTCTTAAGAAAATGTTAAAACTTTAGTCATTGCTAACATCTGGTAGACACAGTCCAGGAACAGATGGTGCGAGTGTTTGATCCTTTCCATAGATTCAGCACTGGCGTACTCTCTGATCATGTGGTACAGAGTGGAATGAAGTTCGCTCCCGTCATACAGATCTTCTGAAAAGTCCATGCTGGACTCTGAGATCTTCAGTCTTTGGGCTCTCTGACTATTAAGCATGTAAAGGGACCAGTTGTCTGTAATCAAAGGCTGTGGTTTTGAATGTTCTTTGACCTAAAGGAAACATGAAAGAAATCGCATGATAACCTTAACCCCTTAGGGACCCTTGACGTACCAGGACCCGTCAAGGGTAAATTTGCTCGAACGACCCTTGACGGTCCTGGTACGTCACGTACTTTTTACTTACAGCGCTCTACCGGGAGCGCTGTAAGTAAAAATAGGGCATGAAATAGACCACTCCAAGATCGGAGCGATCTGTTTCAAGCCCCATAGTGACGTGCCGATACACGTGACAGGTCACGTGTACCGGCGTGTCAACGTGCCCCTATGCGGTCGTTATGGGACGGAAATGTCCCATAACCTCAGGTCCTTAAGGAGTTAAAGGAGCAGTAAACTTTTCATTTAAAAAAAAAAAAAAAAAAAAAACACATATTTTACAGAGCATTTTCTGCTGAATAAAACAAGGTCACTCCCATCACTGTCAGATGTTTTATTCAAAATTTATAGTAGTTTAAATAATCAGTAAGTGAATTTACTGTGATAACTTCCTGATAGTTCTAACTGACAGGAAGTGACTCAGCAGTTTCTATCACATTCTATGGAGAACTGTTATGTCTCTGACTTTTCTGACTTTCCTCTCCATTAGAATCTAACAGGAAATCTAATTAGGATTTGACCACTAGAGGGCACTGCTAATGTAAACAAACATGGGTTTAAACTGTAATAACTCTGGAAATATAAATCTCTCAGCAGTGGGAGTATCCTTATTTTACTCAATAGGAAAATCCCAACAATATATATATATCCCAACAATATACTCATGGTTCACAGTAAAAGCCACTCCAATTAATCTTCATAGTATTTGGGCCATGGAGAGTGTTATTTCAATACTGTCAGAGTTGTAGTACAAGAGTAATTGAATGATAAAATGCCCCCCTCCCGTCCCTTTTACCTAATGTAATTCTCCTCCCCTCAGATGTGGAATCTGGTCTCTTGACTGGACAGGTCACAGCAAGGGACAATCTTCTTACTGTGATCATAAGGAAAACCCTGTCTCCTTGACAGGTTTTTCAGGTTTTTCCTTATGATCACTGAAGATTGTCCCTCTCTGTGATCCATCCGGACAGTCTTGCTGCTCTGAGGTGAGCAGTGTTACATCAGTAAAAGGGGAGGGAGGGGAAACTTTATCATTCAATTACTCTTGAACTACAACTCTGACAGTAATGAAATAACACTCTCCATGGCCCAAATACTATGAAGATTAATTGGAGCTGCTTTTATTGTGAAACATTACTTTCACTGTCGTCCAATACAGGTCACTGGTACTCTGGGAGGCGTCAGTCCCCTTTAATAGGCAGGAACAATTATGCAAATAATTGCAGGGGGCGGAGCCTCCCCTCTGGCCAGAGCCACTTAGATTGATTTGTTCCTGGAGTGCTATGCACACCAGGTAGAGAACATCTATGCATCTTAGTATTTTATTATTTTTTATTCAAATATGGAA
>CM074721.1:11710285-11717785 GCA_037306005.1 Rhinophrynus dorsalis
GTTGGGACCTCAATTCCAGTTTTAGACAATGTTCCAAAAGTTCACTAAATTATCTATTTTAGAGCCAGAGATTGACACCCTTCCAGCACTCAATGTGTTAAAATCATGTATATTATATGGACTTATGTAGATCAAACTTTTTAATCTTGGTTAAATCATTACAAAGTTGTTAAAGGGATAGTAATACTTGGTTTTATCTTTATTTTATTTTGTAGGCATTAAAAAAACATGAAGAACGATATAAGTCTTATCTCTCAGACCTTTATGGTTTGAGAGATATTGACAAGCAAAGTTTCCCCTCCCGCCCCTTTTACCTAGTGTAAGCCATCTCTTCTCAGATGTGGAATCCAGTCCATAGACCAGACAGATAACAGCAGGGGACAATCTTCTTCCTATGAGAACAATGAAAGCCCTGCCCCCTTGACAAGTTTTTACGGTTTTTCCCTTATCTTAATTGAAGATTGTCCCTCTCTGCAGTCTACCTGGGCACATCCCTTCTGATCTGTCTGAGCAGTGTTACATCAGTAAAAGGGGCGGGAGGGGGATACTTCGTCATTGAATTACTCTTGTACTACAACTCTGACAGAATTGAAATAACACTCTCCAAAGTCCAAATACTATGATGATTAATTAGAGCTGCTTTTATTATGAAACATTACTATCCCTTTAAAGAACTAGAACGTGTGACCTGTAGAAGGTCTGTCTCGTGGTGATAAATGTTTTACTGTCTGATCACAGACATTACCTTAAAGAAAATGCTCAGTCATTCCTGACTCCTGAGACCCCTAAAGTACAGTCTGGAATTCTCAGGGTGCACCTAATATGTATGCCCTTGGTAAATGGCTTATAAGAATAGCTATATTTTGTATTTGAACATTTTTCTAAGTCACAATGACACAGTTTTGCATATTAGGCAAAACAATTTCCATGAATGTACATTTGAAACAAGATCCCATTTGTATGAAAGTTTTCATAGGAAAATGGAGGCACATTAACACTTAGATTGTCAGAGTGGCTGCACTGACACTCAAATGGTTAAGCTAGTGTCCACAGCATCCTATCTGAGAACCACTGGTTTAAATGAATGGCAACACCACCTAAAAATATAGAATATCTACAGTGTGTGTGTATATATAATATATATAGAATATAGATCATCCTGTCACAATCACACCCCCATAGATGCTGCCTACAGTTCCAGTAGGAGATTCGGCTTTGCATCTCCCATATAAACATTGAGATGACAGGGAATGCATCTGATACAATTATAGCCAACTTCCTAGAGGGACGGACAAAGAAACATTGTGATGAGCACTCACTGAGGACGAACAAAATAAAGTGTTTTGTTCTAAGGCATGGTGGCCTCTGAGGTGGTACAAATCCCATTGTGCCATTGCAGAGGGGAAATCTCCATGTCTGTATCAGACTGGTCCTGCCCACAGACAGCTCCAAAATGTCAGGCAAAATCTCTCTACAAGAGAGAGACCGTAAACCCACAGATGTACATTTTGGCCTCTGTGGGCCTCGTCAGCATGGTGCAGCTGATTCCCTCTAGGCACATGGAGAGCAAGGACCCATGCCTGGGATCCCCTTCCACATAGGGAGACAAATATTGTGATGAACACTTACTGAGGACAAACAAAATAGTGTTCAACGTGATTTATAGCGCCTCTGAGAGGCCACCATGCCTTACAACAACACTTTATTGTGCTCGTCCTCGGTGAGTGTTCGTCACACTCTCTTTGTTTTAAGCCAATTTCCTAGGTGTGTTATGCCACTTTACCCCTTGAGTGCCACATCTCTGGAGCTCAAAAGGAGAATGCTGCTTATGCCAAGGGGTTGGCGGTGGGCAGTGTGTGGATGTTTTGGGGCACTTTAACACTATATATTACAAGAAAACAGGTGTACCTTTACTCCAGTCCACTGCACTTACCAAGAGGGAGAGGTCCGGGGTTCACTGGCATTAAAGTCTCCTGATGGCAAAGTTGGTCACACCGGTATGTACTAAAGTAATCTGTCACAGTAGAGCAGCGCGCCTCAGCCATGGTCCTCAAATCCCGGTAACGGTGCCGGTTTTCTGGATTTCCCTGACTGAGCTCAGGTCAACTAATTGTATGAAAAGATCCGCTAAGTACACCCCTGAGCTCAGGCAGGGAGATCCAGAAAACCTGCTGTGTTTGGGGAATGTGAGATCCTCCGGTCAGAACCCGCTCTAGAGCCATAACCCAGAGCTCACCGGAGGCGAACGCCATCTCTCTGTGATCGGTGCTACCAGACTTCTACATTCCGTGTACCGGTTACCTGCTGAATAATGTATTCTACGCCTTAAAGGGATAGTAATATTTCGTTTTAACTTTATTTTATTTTGTAGGCATTAAAAAAACATGAAGAATGATATAAGTCTTATCTCTCAAACCTTTATGGTTTATGAGATATTCACAAGCAAAGTTCCCCTCCCGCCCCTTTTACCTAGTGTAAGCCATCTCTTCTCAAATGTGAGTCTGGTTGTATGACAGGACAGATAACAGAAGGGGACACTTTTCTTTGTATGAAAACAATGAAAGCCCTTCCCCCCCTTGACAAGTTTTTCAGCTTTTTCCATTATCTTAATTGAAGATTGTCCCTCTCTGCAGTCTACCTGGGCATCTCCCTTCTGATCTGGTTGAACAGGGAAGGGATACTTTGTTTGTGAATATCTCTTAAACCATAAAGGTTTCAGAGATAAGACTTATATCATTCTTCATGTTTTTTTAATGCCAACAAAATAAAATAAAGTTAAAACGAAGTATTACTATCCCTTTAAATGATAGTAATGTTTCCTAAAAAAAAAAAAAAAAAAAAAAAAGCAGCTCTGATTAATCTTCATAGTATTTGGGCCATGGAGAGTGTTTTATCATTATTGTCAGAGTTGTAGTACAAGAGTAATTGAATGATAAAGTATCCCCCTCCCTCCCCTTTTACTGATGTAACACTGCTCACCTTAGAGCAGCAAGACTGTCCAGATGGATCACAGAGAGGGACAATCTTCAGTGATCATAAGGAAAAACCTGTCAAGGGGGCAGGGTTTCCCTTATGATCACAGTAAGAAGATTGTCCCTTGCTGTGACCTGTCCGGTCAAGAGACCAGATTCCACATCTGAGGGGAGATGACTTACACTAGGTAAAAGGGGCGGGAGGGGGAATACTTTATCATTGTTACTCTTGTATTACAACTCTGATAGTAGTGAAATAACACTCTCCATGGCCCAAATACTATGAAGATTAACTGGAGATGCTTTAATTTTGAAACATTATCTCTTTAAGGATCAGGGGTTGTGCAGCCTTCTGATTCTGAATGGGTTAAACAGTTTGTAAAACCTTACATTTTATGAGAAATTATTTGATTACCAAAATGCTTGTGTTTCTCATTTTTACCAGGAAAATACAGAAGTGAAATCTGCTGATCAGGGAGCTGCTTCCCACGAAGGTAAAAACCTACATTAATTGCCTTTCTTGGTGGTTATATTCACGTTATGTTCACACGTCCTTATTCCTCCCATTGACTGCCATGTGGTGACGATACAAGGCAGAGAGTTACTGTACCTCCAGTGTGTCCTCCTTTAGGCGATATTAGGGGTCCATACCTCCCAAGTCCCTCTCTTTAGGAGGGACAGTACCTCTTTTATACCCAAATCACTCTGTCCCACCCTGGTGTCCCTGTGTTTAGGAGATCAGTCTGTGTGGTGTGTATATAACTGTATCACCTTGGTGTCCCTGTGTTTAGGAGATCAGTCTGTGTGGTGTGTATAGAAGTGTATCACCCTGGTGTCCCTGTGTTTAGGAGATCAGACTGTGTGGTGTGTATAGAAGTGTATCACCCTGGTGTCCCTGTGTTTAGGAGATCAGACTGTGTGGTGTATATAGAAGTGTATCACATTGCTCCACAGCAATAAAACTCACATTAATGTGTTTGTATAAACATCACTATATGTGTATATACATTTAAATAAAAATAATTTTGGTCTTTTCCACATTTATTACATAAAGAGGTGTCACTAGGTTCTGAAATAAACGTACAATTCTCTAATACCCCACCCAATCCCCCAGCAATACCGCCTAAAGCAAGTGTCCCTGTGGACGCTAGGAGTTATTAACCCCGTCTTGCACCATTTCTAACCATATTGTGAAGATGATGTAGGCAGTATTTTTTTTTTTTTTTTTTTTTTTTTTTTTTACAGGAAACAAATTGGTATATTTTTAACCATTTGAATGAATTGAATACCTCTCTGGAACTCAAAGGGTTATAGTAACACTTTGAGTGCCAGCGGGTTGTGCAAAGAACTGTGACACCCGTATAGTTAAAGTTTGGATACTATTGGGCTGGGAATGTTTTTGGCTTTCTGAAATAGCCAGTCAGATCCTTCATGAGAGATTTAATTTGTATTAACCCTTTGAGTGCCAGAGAGGCCTTTGCAATGCGTTGCGCACCCCTCTGGTACTCAAAGGATTAGCCTCTTGAGAACCAGCGTTACATTCATTGCTTCTTTTGCTCCAATATAAACCGTAATTTTTCTATTGTGGCCACTAGGTGGCTCCTATCAACTACTATGGAGAGCAGTAGTCAGTGGCTCTAGGGCAGTTATGCACTAAAGCAGTGCTAGTCAATGGCTCGTTGGGGATGATGGGAGTTTATAGTGGAAGTCCAACAGCTGATCAACCCAGTAAATAAGTAAGGTGTGATAGTGCGACAAGTTTACTACACGTGTACATGATATGTAACCTAATAATTACTTTCTCTATAGCAATGAGACAAACATTTAATCCTGGACAAAGTTAATGTACCATAATAGGACTACAAATTAACCCTAAAAGGACCAGAGGACTGTGTAGTGCATTGCTTCTCAATCTGGTGTACACCCCTTTAGTCCTTAAAGAGTTGACATAATCTGCATCAATAGTTTTCTTCATTCCGTTTAACCAGAGCGATACCCAAAATATTGCATTGTGTTGGTCACTCCTCTGGCACTCGAGGGATAATGCCATCATGTTTAGTGGTATCTGGCCATAAATTCATTGTACTAGTCTTGGTCAGGCCTTTCAGGAAGGAAGTCTAGACACACCAAGGTAAAGGGATAGTAATACGCCATTTTATGTTTATTTTATTTTGTAGGCATTAAAAAAAATGAACGCTATAAGTCTCATCTCTCAAACCTTTATGGTTTGAGAGATATTAATAAGCAAAGTTTCCGCTCACTGGCCAAAACGGTCAGGTCTGCCATCTAGCTGTCAGATCTGGAATCCGGTCTGCATATCAACCGGTGGCTCTTCAGCAGAGCCGAGATCGCAAGTTTTAAAAATAACTATTTCATTGGAAGGGTCTAAAAAGTGTGCTTGCAAACCAGGAACACTTTGTAGACTATTTGAATGAAGTAGTTCTTCTTATATCTCGCCATATCTGGTCTGCTGTAGAGCCACGGCCGGTCCGCGGACCAGATTTCAAATCTGACAGCTAGATGGCAGACCTGACCGTTTTGGTCAGTGAGGGGAAACTTTGCTTGTGAATATCTCTCAAACCATAAAGGTTTGAGAGATAAGACTTATATCGTCCATGTTTTTTTTAATGCCTACAAAATAAAATAAAGATAAAATGATGTATTACTATCCCTTTAAAGGGATAGTAATGTGCCCATATGACCAACTCTACAATCCTTCCTTTTAGTGTGTACTGCTGATCTGTTACATTAGTAATGCTGGATTTCTCTCTCTCTCTCTCTCTCTCTCTCTCTCTCTCTCTCTCTCTCTCTCTATCTATCTATCTATCTATCTATCTATCTATCTATCTATATATATATATATATATATATATATATATATATATATAATAATTTATAGTGTTATTTCAGGGGATATATATATAGATGATTATATAGATATATCCCCTGAAATAACACTATAAATTATCCCCCTTACGCCCCCTTTCCGCATGCCAGGCCACATCCCCTGAGATCTGAAATCCGGTCGCTTGACCAGACTGATCGCTACGAGGCGCAATCTGCCTCCATTCAGGCTAAGGAAAGCCTGGTCCCATTTGACGAAGCAGTGCGGGGTTTTTCTTATACTGAAAGACCGTCCCACGTCGCGATCCACTTCCAGCTCCGAGGCCAAAGGATAACATAAGTATATGGGGTGTGAGGGGGACGATTATATAGTGATTTCAGCGTTACGTAACGGAACAGTAGTATGCACTACGAGGAAGGATTGCAGCATTGTTCATACTGAAAGATTACTAACCCTTTAAAGTAATCTAAAATATGATCTGCTGTTATATAAGATCATGTTACGTTCACAGTTAAAAATGTAAATGGTTCCATAACTTATTAGATCTTATTGTTAATTAAAAAGCGTGTATTAAAAAAAATTATATAGAATATATAAACTGCACATAACACTGAGCCACTGAACAATCAGGTTACATGAAAAGTATACAAGAATAGTCTTGATATTGTAATGCAAATGCTTTAATGCTTTCCCCTGTAGGAAGCTGCGCTCCAGCCATCGCTCCGTCTAGTGCCGTAACAGAAGCCTTTGAGGAAAAAAAGTACGTTTTTAGTCCCAAAGCCTTTATTTTCCTGGTAAATAAGTCTCACTCCTGACTCATTTTCCCCCTTTTTATTTTAGCTCCACAAACAACGAGAAGGCGATGGAGGTGAGAACTGCTGTTCTGGTAACTGATTAGTGGGAATCCAGGATGAGTGATGGGTCCTTTCCTAAACGTATAACGGACTTTAATTTTTACACCGCTAACGACATGAATGAAACCTTACAAATTAGTGTGTAGGTTACATTATCAAAAAAGTAATCTAAGATGGGGAGGTTTTGTTCTCCAGCTATCGGAGACTACAAATTGCATCATTGTATGAGGATACTGGGAACTGTAGTCTATCAAAAGCTGAAGAGCCAACTTTTGTCTACTCCTGTTCTAGTTTAAGCAATGCGTTGCACACCCCACTGATCCTTAAAGGGTTAATGCATCATCTGACCTTCACATTGTAGTGGGATTAGGTATGGGGGGGCAGTCATAGCTCTGGAGGTCAGAGGTTTATGCAATTTCACTATTTTACACCTCCACACTACAGTATGTTAATCAGCAATAACCTTTATAGACAGTAATAACACATTTTTGTAACCATTTGAGAGCCAGTGTGTGTGTGTGGGTGGGGGGGGGGGGTGCAAGGCATTGTGAATCCGCTGCGCACACCTCGGATTCCCAGATGATACATTTTCTGTGTCCCTTTGCTTGTTTGGATGTCAGATGGTTGGACTTCACATTGCTTTGCAACATGATGAACACCCATATGTCGAGTGCTGTTTTCCATCCTGCTGGGGGGGAAGCAGTTTTCCTTTGCACTTCATCTCCCAGCTGTGTCTTACACGGTACAGTGCCGTCTCATGGACAGGAAGTGAGTGCAGAGAGAAACTGCTTCCCCTAGTCTGTTGCAAACCCAGACTTGTTATAGAATT
>CM074721.1:11722785-11832785 GCA_037306005.1 Rhinophrynus dorsalis
AGAAGCTGGAGAAGAGTTTGCAGTTCCTCGGACAGCACACCACCAGAGTCGCCAGTCGCGCCGAGATGTTGGGGGCCATCCACCAGGTGAAGGGAAATTCTGACATTGTTCTAGTTGCCCTATGAAACGACTTTTATTTTTGTATTGAAGCACAGAAAGCGGACCTTGTCACTATAGGAAGGACTCTGAATAGACTAGGAGATTGTAGGGTCCATCATACACACTAAACGCAGACTTTAATGAAGAGATATAAATATTACCGATTGCAGAAAGATAAATCTTTATATTGGAGAAGTGGCATTCAATGAACTCTTTAATAACGTGAGGAAAGGTGAAGTTTAACGGTCAATGTTTTGGCCCCATGTTATCTTGAGAGGTCTAACCTAGAGCCAAAGAGTTGACTATTTTTAAAGCAGAACTTTCAGATATTATTATTATTATTCTTTATTTATATAGCGCCAACTAATTCCGCAGCGCTGTACAATAGGGAATGGACATACAGAGGTATTAAATAGTACAATCAGATGTGGAGAACAGGAGGATCAGAGGGCCCCCTGCTGGTGAGAGCTTACAGTCTAGAGGAAGGTAGGTTTGATACAGAAGGAGTAAGTGCTATTGGGTGTAAGTGCCTCCTGCCACATGAACTGCCAGTCAGTGGGTGGGAGTGAGAAGTACTGTTGAGTGCAGTAGTCCGTGCAAGGGGTGAATCTTGGTGATGATGTTTATGGAGGCAGTTGATAAGCCTCCCTGAAGAGGTGAGTCTTCAGGGAGCGTCTGAAGATTTGAAGGCTGGGGGAGAGTCTAATGGGGCGGGGGAGGGAATTCCACAGCTCAGGTGCAGCACAGGAGAAGTCCTGTAGGCGGGAGTGGGAGAAGTCCTGTAGGCGGGAGTGGGAGGATGTGATAAGAGCTGTGGAGAGCAGAAGGTCATGTGCAGAGCGAAGATGAAATATAGGGGGGTGCAGTGTTAGTGAGGGCTCTATAAGTTAGCACCAGAGTTTTGAATTTTACTCTGTATGCTAATGGGAGCCAGTGTAGGGACTGACAGAGGGGTGTGGTGTTAGAGAAGCGATGAGTGAGGTAGATTAGTCTTGCAGCAGAGTTCATTATGGACTGTAGCGGGGTTAGTCGGGTGA
Source organism: Rhinophrynus dorsalis (assembly GCA_037306005.1). Lineage (NCBI taxonomy): Eukaryota > Metazoa > Chordata > Amphibia > Anura > Rhinophrynidae > Rhinophrynus > Rhinophrynus dorsalis. The sequence continues at coordinate 11,723,922 of CM074721.1, forward strand.
GAGGCAGGCCAATTAGTAAAGAGTTACTTATTACTAAGTGGCCATGCATTCATTAAAGGGATAGTAAACCCCCCAAAAAACTGTAAGCCAAATGATAGGAATAATAAAAACCTACTTAACTCCCTCATTCCCATCTCTCAAACCGTTATAATTTGAGAGATATAAAATGAAGTCCTCCGTTCCCTCCCCTTTCTGCCTGACGAGCTGTAAAGCTGTCAGAGGCAGAGTCCAGTCTCCCGACTGTAGGCGGCTCTTCAGGAGCGCTGTCATCGGGATATCTAACTATAATTACTTCATTGGTATGGTCTATGTGTGCCTGGCTTGCAAGCACACGTTGTAGACCATACTGATGAAGTAATCATAGTTACATATCTCGATGTGAGCGCTCCTGAAGAGCCACCGTCTGGTCCCAGAAGCAGGATCTCATGACGTCTGCTATACAGCGGACGCATGAGAGACGTTTTGAGAGATGGGAATAAGGGTGTTAAGTATGTTTTTATTATTCCTATCATTTGGCTTACAGTTTTTTGGGGGGTTTACTATCCCTTTAAGCACATGGCGATTAGTTTGGAAATCCACGTCTTACCTTTAAAAGATAGCAGATTCTAAAGAAATCCTCAGACAGGAACCCAGGCTACAGTGCAGACATTTTGTCCGTGTGCCTGCGCTGTCAGTCCCGTCTCCTTTGAGTAGCATTACAGTGACCACGAGGTGACCGGAAGAGATTGACTGCGCAGACCGCACTAACCTGCCTGTCAGTCTCCAAACTGCAAGGATTTCTTTAGAATCTGTTTTTGTTTTTTAAAGGGATTGTAATGTCCCCCCAAAAAATCTTCTAAATGGTAGCTGCAATAAAAAACATTTAATGTGCTTAATCCTCTCTCTCAAACCATTATGGTTTGAGAGATATAATAAAATAAAGTCCTCCGCTCCCTCTCCCTTCTCATGCGTCCACTGTACAGCGGACATCATGAGATCCTGCTTCCGGGACCAGACGGTGGCTCTTCAGGAGCGCTGTCATCGAGATGTATAACTATAATTACTTTATCGGACTGGTCTACAACGTGTGCTTGCAAGTCAGGCACAGACAGACCATACCGATGGAGTAATTATAGTTAGATATCTAGATGTCAGCGCTCCTGAAGAGCCGCCTACTGTCTGACGACCGGATTCTGCCTCTGACAGCTTTACAGATTGTCAGGCAGAAAGGGGAGGGAACGGAGGTCTTTATTTTATTATATCTCTCAAACCATAACGGCTTGAGAGAGAGGATTAAGCACATTAAGTGTTTTTTTTTGTTTTGTTTTTTTATTACAGCTACCAGCTACAGGATACTTTCTTGAGACTTTACTACCCCTTTAACGTAAGAAGTGATTTCCAAGCTAGTCGCCATGCGCTTTAATGAATGCCTGGCAACTTGGTAATACCTGAAAGTTCCGCTTTAAACTTCACCCATGTTTGTTCTTCTACCAATGTTTCTTCATACAGATTCCTTGAAAATTGGTTAGTAATCTCTTGAATGAAAAATCTCTCAGCAGTGGGAGTGTTTGTATTAACTCACCATGAAAATCACAAACATGTTTTCATTAAAAAAGTTTACTGATCCATTTAAAGGGATAGTATTGTTTCACAATAAAATCAGCTCCAATTAATCTTCATAGTATTTGGGCCATGGAGAGTGTTATATCAATACTGTCCGAGTTGTAGTTCAAGAATAATTGAATGATAAAGTATCCCCCTCCCACCCCTTTTACCTAGTGTAAGCCTCCTCCCCTCAGATGTGGAATCTGGTCTCTTGACCGGACAGATCACAGCAGGGGACAATCTTCTTACTGTGACCATAAGGAAAACCCAGCCCCCTTGACAGGTTTTTCAGGTTTTCCCTTATGATCACTGAAGATTGTCCCTCTCTGTGATCCATCCGGACAGTCTTGCTGCTCTGAGGTGAGCAGTGTTACATCAGTAAAAGGGAAGGGAGGGGGATACTTTATCATTCAATTACTCTTGTACTACAACTCTGACAGTATTGAAATAACACTCTCCAAAGTCCAAATACTATGATGATTAATTGGGGCTGCTTTTATTGTGAAACATTACTATCCCTTTAAGAACTTGATGCTCGTTAATCTGCAACTCTTTGGTCCACAATGCGTTGGAGATGTTTCTAGTGTCCAAGGGGTGAAAGACCCACTGGAAACAGTAACTCTGTGTACTTGCAGGAGAGCCGGGTCAGTAAAGCCGTGGAGGTGATGATCCAACACGTAGAGAACCTGAAGCGGATGTACGCTAAGGAACACGCGGAACTGGAGGAGCTTAAAGAGGTTCTTCAGCAGAACGATCGCTCTGGTTCCTCCGCTGACAGAGGTGAGACCAAGTAGTTCTTCATGGGCAGGGCCGGATTTACATTCCAGGCTCCCCTAGGCAAGGCACTCTAGGCACCCTTAGCTCTGCCCATGGTCACACCCCACTCCTCACATGACCACGCAACCACTGCCATCCACTGTTTCCTGGCACAGAATATACATCTGGCGTACAGCAAACAAGGACATAAAAGCTTTAACCCCTTGGTTGCTAGAGAGATCTCCAATGTGAGATCTCACTGTATCCAAGGGGTTAAATAATAGCCTGTAAAGAGGTGTATAAGATACTTCATGGATACAGAGATTACTCTGGCCCCACCCACAATTCAGAATGTGGGTGTGGCCAGCACAGCTGAAACGCCCCTCCAGATTTGGCGCTCTGGGCAGGTGCCTAGTTTGCCTATTGGGAAATCCGGCCCCATTCATGGGCAGACACAGGCTGTCCGCTAGAGCTGGGGGTCTGCATCACTAACGCGCGTAATCTGCATATGTTTACTATCAAATAGTGGTGACCAAATTATCCTGTGGCAGAGAGTACCTACAGGGGGTGCTGTTGTGTCAGAATCCAAAAAGTTCTAGTTATATGTGGGAGCTTTCAGGATTTCACCCAGAGACTTGCCTCAGGGGTTCAGGCTGATGTGATAAATTCACAGGGTGAGAGAGGTCAATGTCACTGCTAATTGGTACAGATAATGTAGCAAATGACTTGGCCTCTACATTGGCGCAATTTAGGCCAGAAAGGCAGAGGGCGATGTGTTGCTATTTGTGTGATCAAGTGGTGGTTTCTCTAAATTGTATCACGTTAACCCTTTGAGTTCCAGAGGGGGTACGCAACGCATTGTTCTGCAATGCGTTGCGTACCCCTTTGGCACTCAAAGGGTTAAAGTTTATTTGAGAACGGATTGGGGGCGCCTCTAGGTTAAAGCAAGTGGGGACGTATCGTTGAGAATCTATGGGGTATATGTATAAAAATCCACCTTGGTGTATGTTTAACCCTTTGACTGCCAGAGAGGTATGCAAAGCAATCCATTGTCACTAACATTCACAACGCCTGGTCATATTTATAAAGAAAAGTTTATAAATGTCTTTGAGAGAATTCACAACTGAGAATATATTTCTGCGTACACAGCGGTCACTGTGTACTTCTATTAACAGGTTCTACCCGGAGTTACAATCTCATCACTAAAACTGCCTAGATTTTTGGCACAGTTATCAGATTTCTTTATTAATACATTGACGCAACTCTTATTTGGACCGGACCATTTCTACTCCTTTTCAAAAGAGTCAATTGCCTGGAGTTGGCATTTAGAGAAAATGTCGCTAAGCGTTTATACATTTCCTTATGTTGATTTGTGATCATTTTGGTTACTTTTGGAGCGATGCAAGAAATATTCGCATCTGATAAAGGCATTTTTTGCGCGCAGATTTTGCACATGTTCTAATCCAGGAAGCTAAATACTGAACGCTTCTTGAATTGCGCATAAAAAAATTCCATTTTACGACAATAGTACACAGACGTATAAATTAATTCGCAATAGCAGTTCCTGCATTAGGCGCATTCGCTATTCCACTCACACAGATTCGTTAATCCTGGCCACGCCCACAAAAAAAATAAATATACGCAGCCGTTCTCTAATCTTGAATTTTCATGTGCAATTCAACAAAATCTTGCGCAAACCTATTACCTAGAGGGTTTCACACGGGAAATGGCGATTGCGCACGTTTCCTGCATTGTGCCATCTATTACTTCAGTTTTATAAATCTCTCCTTTTGTTCCTGGGAATTTTAAGGGTTGGTATTTCAAAGATCTGTCGCCTCATTTTAGAAGTTACCTGGAATGGTTCTAGTCATGCCACAAAATATAATATATTTGCACCAGGACCCTCCAAAGACACGTCACTATCCTAGAGTTAAAGGGACAGTAATATTTCACTTTAATATTCTTTAATATTGTAGGCATAAAAAAAGCATTACATTGATGTAAGTACTGTCTCTCAAACCTTTTATAGTTTGAGAGTTATACCCGGCTAAATTCCCCCCCCCCCCCCGCCCCTCCAGGCTGTTTCAGAGAAGTAGGAGATTATGGTCCTGTGACTGGCTGTCAGCTCTACAGCAGAACCGAAATTGTGCTATTTAGCAATAAATACTTCAGTGGAATGGTCTACAACATGTGCTTGCAAACCAGGTGCACTTTGTACACCATTCCAATGACGTAGTTATTTCTAGCTATTTCGGCTCTGCTGAAGAGCTGCTGTCCAGTCAAATGACCGGAATCTCCTTCTGTCAGCTAGAGGGCAGACTTTTCTGAAACACACTGGAGGGAGAACTTTATCCGGGTATATCTCTCAAACTATAAAAGGTTTGAGAGACAGGACTTACATCGATTTAATTTTTTTTTTTTAATGCCTACAATATTGAAGAATCTTAAAATTAAACATTACTATCCCTTTAAGCACATTGGATGAAGCTGAATATATGCCATGTGCACAAAGAAAAGTGGTGTAATTCTAATGCAATTAAACTGTGTCACAGAGGGCAAATAAAAAATGGCTTTCCCATTAATTTAAAATGACACTTACCTCACTAGATGCTGGAGACTTCTCCAACCCTTTGAGTTGAAATGCATTGTGGACCTCTAGCATTCAGACGCTTAGAATCTCCATTAACTCGATGGAAATTTGATCCCTCTGGTGCGGTCAGTTTGTCTTTGTTTGGCCTGTAGTGACCAGTTAATGGTTCTTCATAAAGTACAAAATGAGGTGACCTCTATTATTAGAAGGTAGAACATTGATTCAGAGTTATTAGATCTGTGTCCGGTTATTGGTTACACTTGTGGATACACTTTTTTAAGAATTTTGCTTCAATTTTCTTACTGAATCAAAAAAAAAAAAAAAAAATCTTATGTCCTGTATTTGTTCTTTTACAGAAGATCCACACAAGCTGCCTTCATCTTTAACCAGTAAGGTAATCTAGAACCCTGCATGGTGACTTAATGTGATAGACCGGACCGCTTTCTAGATAATCACAGAACATAAAACATATGGGTCTAGGGCAGAGGATGACGGAGGGGGGTGTACTATGGAACATGCAGGATGACGGAGGAGGGGTACAATGGAACACGCAGGATGACGGAGGGGGGTGTACTATGGAACACACAGGATGACGGAGGAGGGGTACAATGGAACACGCAGGATGACGGAGGAGGGGTACAATGGAACACGCAGGATGACTGAGGGGGGTACAATGGAACACGCAGGATGATGGAGGGGGTGGTACTATGGAACACGCAGGATGACGGAGGGGGGTGGTACTATGGAACACGCAGGATGACGGAGGGGGGTGTACTATGGAACACGCAGGATGATGGAGGGGGGTGTACTATGGAACACGCAGGATGATGGAGGGGAGGGAACTATGGAACACGCAGGATGACTGAGGGGGGGTACTATGGAACACGCAGGATGATGGAGGGGAGGGAACTATGGAACACGCAGGATGACTGAGGGGGGGTACTATGGAACACGCAGGATGATGGAGGGGGTGGTACTATGGAACACGCAGGATGACTGAGGGGGGTGGTACTATGGAACACGCAGGATGACGGAGGGGGGTGGTACTATGGAACACGCAGGATGACGGAGGGGGGTACTATGGAACACGCAGGATGACTGAGGGGGGGTACTATGGAACACGCAGGATGATGGAGGGGGGTGTACTATGGAACACGCAGGATGACTGAGGGGGGGTACTATGGAACACGCAGGATGACTGAGGGGGGGTACTATGGAACACGCAGGATGACGGAGGGGGGTGGTACTATGGAACACGCAGGATGATGGAGGGGAGGGAACTATGGAACACGCAGGATGACTGAGGGGGGGTACTATGGAACACGCAGGATGACGGAGGGGGGTGTACTATGGAACACGCAGGATGACGGAGGGGGGTACTATGGAACACGCAGGATGACGGAGGGGGGTACTATGGAACACGCAGGATGATGGAGGGGAGGGAACTATGGAACACGCAGGATGATGGAGGGGGGTGTACTATGGAACACGCAGGATGATGGAGGGGAGGGAACTATGGAACACAGCGGATGACGGAGAGGGGGTGTATAACTACATAAAACAAGATGACTCTCCCCCTCTGGACATGTCTCAAACTGACAGATGGAAATCTTTTGTTTCTGCTCCTTTTTCAGTCTCTTCAGTGTAATGTTGGATACAGACTGTACCCACTAGATCTGTGTAGTAATAACATGTACCTACTAGATCTGTGTAGTAATAACATGTACCTACTAGATCTGTGTAGTAATAACATGTACCTACTAGATCTGTGTAGTAATAACATGTACCTACTAGATCTGTGTAGTAATAACATGTACCTACTAGATCTGTGTAGTAATAACCTGTACCCACTAGATCTGTGTAGTAATAACATGTACCTACTAGATCTGTGTAGTAATAACATGTACCCACTAGATCTGTGTAGTAATAACATGTACCCACTAGATCTGTGTAGTAATAACATGTACCTACTAGATCTGTGTAGTAATAACAATGTTCCCACTAGATCTGTGTAGTAATAACAATGTACCCACTAGATCTGTGTAGTAATAACATGTACCCACTAGATCTGTGTAGTAATAACATGTACCTACTAGATCTGTGTAGTAATAACATGTACCTACTAGATCTGTGTAGTAATAACATGTACCTACTAGATCTGTGTAGTAATAACATGTACCTACTAGATCTGTGTAGTAATAACAATGTTCCCACTAGATCTGTGTAGTAATAACAATGTACCCACTAGATCTGTGTAGTAATAACATGTACCTACTAGATCTGTGTAGTAATAACATGTACCCACTAGATCTGTGTAGTAATAACATGTACCCACTAGATCTGTGTAGTAATAACATGTACCTACTAGATCTGTGTAGTAATAACATGTACCTACTAGATCTGTGTAGTAATAACATGTACCTACTAGATCTGTGTAGTAATAACATGTACCTACTAGATCTGTGTAGTAATAACATGTACCTACTAGATCTGTGTAGTAATAACATGTACCTACTAGATCTGTGTAGTAATAACAATGTACCCACTAGATCTGTGTAGTAATAACAATGTACCCACTAGATCTGTGTAGTAATAACATGTACCTACTAGATCTGTGTAGTAATAACATGTACCCACTAGATCTGTGTAGTAATAACATGTACCTACTAGATCTGTGTAGTAATAACAATGTACCCACTAGATCTGTGTAGTAATAACATGTACCCACTAGATCTGTGTAGTAATAACATGTACCCACTAGATCTGTGTAGTAATAACATGTACCTACTAGATCTGTGTAGTAATAACATGTACCTACTAGATCTGTGTAGTAATAACATGTACCTACTAGATCTGTGTAGTAATAACATGTACCTACTAGATCTGTGTAGTAATAACATGTACCCACTAGATCTGTGTAGTAATAACATGTACCCACTAGATCTGTGTAGTAATAACATGTACCTACTAGATCTGTGTAGTAATAACAATGTTCCCACTAGATCTGTGTAGTAATAACAATGTACCCACTAGATCTGTGTAGTAATAACATGTACCCACTAGATCTGTGTAGTAATAACATGTACCTACTAGATCTGTGTAGTAATAACATGTACCTACTAGATCTGTGTAGTAATAACATGTACCTACTAGATCTGTGTAGTAATAACATGTACCTACTAGATCTGTGTAGTAATAACAATGTTCCCACTAGATCTGTGTAGTAATAACAATGTACCCACTAGATCTGTGTAGTAATAACATGTACCTACTAGATCTGTGTAGTAATAACATGTACCCACTAGATCTGTGTAGTAATAACATGTACCCACTAGATCTGTGTAGTAATAACATGTACCTACTAGATCTGTGTAGTAATAACATGTACCTACTAGATCTGTGTAGTAATAACATGTACCTACTAGATCTGTGTAGTAATAACATGTACCTACTAGATCTGTGTAGTAATAACATGTACCTACTAGATCTGTGTAGTAATAACATGTACCTACTAGATCTGTGTAGTAATAACAATGTACCCACTAGATCTGTGTAGTAATAACAATGTACCCACTAGATCTGTGTAGTAATAACATGTACCTACTAGATCTGTGTAGTAATAACATGTACCCACTAGATCTGTGTAGTAATAACATGTACCTACTAGATCTGTGTAGTAATAACAATGTACCCACTAGATCTGTGTAGTAATAACATGTACCCACTAGATCTGTGTAGTAATAACATGTACCCACTAGATCTGTGTAGTAATAACATGTACCTACTAGATCTGTGTAGTAATAACATGTACCTACTAGATCTGTGTAGTAATAACATGTACCTACTAGATCTGTGTAGTAATAACATGTACCTACTAGATCTGTGTAGTAATAACATGTACCCACTAGATCTGTGTAGTAATAACATGTACCTACTAGATCTGTGTAGTAATAACAATGTACCCACTAGATCTGTGTAGTAATAACATGTACCCACTAGATCTGTGTAGTAATAACAATGTACCTACTAGATCTGTGTAGTAATAACAATGATCCCACTAGATCTGTGTAGTAATAACAATGTTCCCACTAGATCTGTGTAGTAATAACATGTACCCACTAGATCTGTGTAGTAATAACATGTACCTACTAGATCTGTGTAGTAATAACATGTACCCACTAGATCTGTGTAGTAATAACAATGTACCCACTAGATCTGTGTAGTAATAACATGTACCCACTAGATCTGTGTAGTAATAACAATGTACCTACTAGATCTGTGTAGTAATAACAATGTTCCCACTAGATCTGTGTAGTAATAACAATGTTCCCACTAGATCTGTGTAGTAATAACATGTACCCACTAGATCTGTGTAGTAATAACATGTACCCACTAGATCTGTGTAGTAATAACAATGTACCCACTAGATCTGTGTAGTAATAACAATGTACCCACTAGATCTGTGTAGTAATAACATGTACCCACTAGATCTGTGTAGTAATAACAATGTACCCACTAGATCTGTGTAGTAATAACATGTACCCACTAGATCTGTGTAGTAATAACATGTACCCACTAGATCTGTGTAGTAATAACAATGTACCCGCTAGATCTGTGTAGTAATAACATGTACCCACTAGATCTGTGTAGTAATAACAATGTACCCGCTAGATCTGTGTAGTAATAACATGTACCCGCTAGATCTGTGTAGTAATAACAATGTACCCACTAGATCTGTGTAGTAATAACAATGTACCCGCTAGATCTGTGTAGTAATAACAATGTACCCGCTAGATATCTGTAGTAATAATATGTACCCGCTAGATATCTGTAGTAATAACATGTACCCGCTAGATCTGTGTAGTAATAACATCATGTACCCGCTAGATCTGTGTAGTAATAACATCATGTACCCGCTAGATCTGTGTAGTAATAACATCATGTACCCACTAGATCTGTGTAGTAATAACATGTTCCCACTAGATCTGTGTAGTAATAACATCATGTACCCACTAGATCTGTGTAGTAATAACATCATGTACCCACTAGATCTGTGAAGTAATAACAATGTACCCACTAGATCTGTGTAGTAATAACCTGTACCCACTAGATCTGTGTAGTAATAACCATGTACATGTGTTTTTATCCATAAGCCATCTGCTCTGAGGAGAGTTAGCATGCCGGCGTACACCAGGAACATCGGGGCCATTGGACTTCCCATGGTACGTTTTATATTTCTGCATTTCATTCGACTGAAAATGTAATCTGTCCTTCTTATGGTGTTCTACATCCGAACTTGTACCGTTGTCTAAAATACTTATATTTTTACTTTTTGCCCCGAATCATTAATGTTTAATGCAGATGTAACACTACCTAATAACCCCACATATACACACATATGCACACACACATACGCACACACACACATACGCACACACACACATACGCACACACACACATACGCACACACACACATACGCACACACACACATACGCACACACACACATACGCACACACACACATACGCACACATACATATACACACACACACTTACATTACTTTTGCCAGGAATTCCTAATGCCCCCTATGAATTTTGCCATTGTGACTTTATTCAAGAGATTTTGAAAACCTCTTCAATCAGTCCAGTACATCGGGTTCATGGAGGCGGAAATGACAGTTGGCAGTTTTAATTTTTTTTAAGGATGCAGCAGACAGAGGGCATGAGCCTACTTAACCCTTCCCATAAGAGAGGCCAGCAGCGCATTGCTTTGAAATGTTTTGCACACTCTTCTGGTTCTTAAAGAGTTAATAACCAGAGGTGTGGATAGTGATGCACCTCTAGTCCATAAAGGGTTAAGTGCACTATGTGCAATGAGTATGAGGTCCAATGGTCATTTCAACCTCCAGGACTGACCAAGAATATTATCACAAGTGCAAAGTTCATAGGGGCCATTAGGATTTTCTGGCCATATTAAGGTAAGTGGGGGTCTACTTCTCCTTTAATGGATCCTTGGCCTCATGGTTTGTCCTAGTTTTAGCCTCTACGCAATGTAGAGTTATTGTGACTCCTCGTTATCTTCCATCCCAACCACAGGACCCATTCGGAGGAGAGAAGGTTGATGGGAAAATGCACAAGAGATCCAACAGCTGGTGAGAAGTCCATTTCTTTTACACCTTTAAAGGAACAGTAATCCTTTAGTTTGACTTCACACAAAAATATTGCATTCAGAACACTCTTCTGCAGGGATACGGTTACATTGTATCACAGGAAATAGAGCTCTCGGCTGCTGGGATAGAGTTCCATTGTATCATTGCACACACACAGCACACTGCTAAAGAGGTAGTGTTATATTGTATCACTGCACACACAGCACTCTGCTAAAGGGGTAGTGTTATATTGTATCACTGCACACACAGCACTCTGCTAAAGGGGTAGTGTTATATTGTATCACTGCACACACACTCTGCTAAAGGGGTAGTGTTATATTGTATTACTGTGCACACACAGCACTCTGCTAAAGGGGTAGAGTTATATTGTATCACTGCGCACACACAGCACTCTGCTAAAGGGGTAGTGTTATATTGTATCACTGCACACACAGCACTCTGCTAAAGGGGTAGTGTTATATTGTATCACTGCACACACACTCTGCTAAAGGGGTAGTGTTATATTGTATTACTGCACACACAGCACTCTGCTAAAGGGGTACAGTTATATTGTATCACTGCACACACACTCTGCTAAAGGGGTAGAGTTATATTGTATCGCTACACACACACAGCACACTGCTAAAGAGGTAGTGTTATATTGTATCACTGCACACACAGCACTCTGCTAAAGGGGTACAGTTATATTGTATCACTGCACACACACAGCACTCTGCTAAAGGGGTAGAGTTATATTGTATCACTGCGCACACACAGCACTCTGCTAAAGGGGTAGAGTTATATTGTATCACTGCACACACACTCTGCTAAAGAGGTAGTGTTATATTGTATCACTGCACACACACAGCACTCTGCTAAAGGGGTAGAGTTATATTGTATCACTACGCACACACAGCACTCTGCTAAAGGGGTAGTGTTATATTGTATCACTGCACACACAGCACTCTGCTAAAGGGGTAGAGTTATATTGTATCACTACGCACACACAGCACTCTGCTAAAGGGGTAGTGTTATATTGTATCACTGCACACACAGCACTCTGCTAAAGGGGTAGTGTTATATTGTATCACTGCGCACACACAGCACTCTGCTAAAGGGGTAGAGTTATATTGTATCACTGTGCACACACAGCACTCTGCTAAAGGGGTAGTGTTATATTGTATCACTGCACACACACTCTGCTAAAGGGGTAGAGTTATATTGTATCACTGCACACACAGCACTCTGCTAAAGGGGTACAGTTATATTGTATCACTGCGCACACACAGCACTCTGCTAAAGGGGTAGAGTTATATTGTATCACTGCGCACACACAGCACTCTGCTAAAGGGGTAGAGTTATATTGTATCACTGCACACACAGCACTCTGCTAAAGGGGTAGTGTTATATTGTATCACTGCGCACACACAGCACTCTGCTAAAGGGGTACAGTTATATTGTATCGCTGTGCACACAGCACTCTGAAAAGGGGTAGTGTTATATTGTATCACTGCACACACAGCACTCTGCTAAAGGGGTAGTGTTATATTGTATCACTGCACACACACTCTGCTAAAGGGGTACAGTTATATTGTATCACTACGCACACACAGCACTCTGCTAAAGGGGTACAGTTATATTGTATCACTGCGCGCACACACAGCACTCTGCTAAAGGGGTACAGTTATATTGTATCGCTACACACACAGCACTCTGCTAAAGGGGTACAGTTATATTGTATCGCTACACACACAGCACTCTGCTAAAGGGGTACAGTTATATTGTATCGCTACACACACAGCACTCTGCTAAAAGGATAGTGTTATATTATCACTGCATACACACAGCACTCTGCTAAAGGGATAGTGTTATATTGTATCGCTGCACACAGAGTACGCTGCTGCAGTGTCAGCGTTACATTGTATCACTGTACTGCTTTGATGGCCGCTGACCAGGAATCTCTCTGGAAAACAGACCTAACGGGTTCACTGTCAGGGACATGAGTAATTTAATAGAAATTTGACTCTACGTATTCTGCTATAAAAAAAAAAAAAAAAAATTTTGGAAATGTTCTAATTATCCTAATAAAATATTACGGGGTTCTACGTTTAAAGGAAACGAATCGGTTCTGGGGCAAATCGGCTATTCCATGGGGACAAGTAACCATTCCTGATGCAGTGCGCTGGAGACCTCTCTAATTGGTGTTAAATGGGTTAAAAGCCTAATTTAAATACATGACATTGTCTGGGCTGGATTTACATTTCACCATCCCCTAGGCAAAGTGCACTAGGCCCCACCCACAGTCCGACCCACTATTTCCTGGCACAGAAAATACCACTGGTCTATAACCAGAAAAGCCCCCCAAAAAAGCATTAACCCCTTTCCAACACATTGTGAACCAATGCATTGGAGCTCTCTAGCATCCAAGGGGTTAAACAATAGCTTGTAAAAGGGTATAAAACTGCACGGACAGTAAGATTCTTCAGGCCACACCCACAATTCAGAATGTGGGTGTGCCCAGCACAGCTGAGGCTCCACCCCTCAGTCTGGTGCTCTAGGCAGATACTTAGTGGGAGATCCGGCCCGGTGCTTCTCCTCTGTGTGCAGTTGGTTTGTGCAGAAATACTCCGCTTTTCTTTTGAAAATTAAGTCTTAAAGGGGATCTCTCACCTAATTACACTTAATGCTCATTAGTTAGAGCATTTATCTAGAACACTGAAAATAGTGTTCATTAGATTTAAAAAGTAGTTACATGCTCAAAATTTAAACTTTAAAAATTGTCCGGTAGCCTACTTCCGGCTTGCCGAACTTTGCTGACCAGAGACAGCTCCGTCCCACTACCCATCATCCTCGCATGACGGAGGCTGTCTGTCACTAAAGTGGAGCGATCGCATTGGCTAGATATCGATCTCTGCCAATGCGATCGCTCCACTTTAGTGACAGACAGCCTCCGTCATCGGAGGATGATGGGTAGTGGGACGGAGCTGTCTCTGGTCGGCAAAGTTCAGCAAGCCGGATGTAGGCTACCGGACACTTTTTAAAGTTTAAATTTTGCGCATGTAACTACTTTTTAAATCTAATGAACACTATTTTCAGTGTTCTAGATAAATGCTCTAACTAATGAGCATTACGTGTAATTAGGTGAGAGATCCCCTTTAATGGAGCAGTAACCCCTTCTAATATGAAAATCCCCACTTACCTTATGAAGGCCAGACAATTCTAATGGCCCCTATGAACTTTGCCCTTGTGCCTTTGTTCAATGAATAACACTTGCAATCAGCCCTAGATGTCCGGTCCGTGGAGGCAGACATGACTGTTAGCAGGACCCCAGGCACCAACTCCACCCACTGCATATGGTAATAAGGATCACAGGGGTCTGTAGGGCAGTTCCTATCAGTTTATTTTGAGCACCTCTGGTCCTTAAAGGGACACTACTACTTAAAAAGTAATAGAAAATATATAGTACTGTTTATTCCTCTGAGTAAAACAAAGGAATTCCCACTTCTGGGAGGTTTTATTCAAAAGTTGTTGCAGCTTTTTTTTTATTTTATGCAGCTCAAAATAATTTAGGTGCAATATCTCAGTGGCCTGAAATTGTACAGTGGCGCTGTTGCTGCACCATCCTATGGAGACTTAGGATCAACTGATAAAGGCTGTCCATAAGATAGTGTATCAACAGCGCCCCTGTACACCTTCAGGCCACTGAGATATTGCACCTATTCTAGTAAGTGAAGTGTGAGGGGCGAGTAATGGAAAGTGTCATTTCTCCTTTAAATCATCTTCTTAATCTTTTATACACCACAGGAAACTGGTGGGATCAAAGCCAAACGATAACCGTCTTGCACTGCAGCAGCGCTTCACTAACTACCCCTGGACAGAGCCAACAGACGAACCAATTATAAGAGAGTGAGTGCCGCGTTCAGCCGAATTAAAATATTATGACCGAACCACACAATTGTGTTTTTGTTGCAATCTATGTAGAGTTTTAGGTTTCAGCTATACTGCCATCTAGTGACCTGATCAGAAGTTGCAGTCTCCTTTATTACAAATCTTGTGAATAGAACATCTTACCAGTTGGAGGAATAATATTGGTGTCTTTAGTTCTATAATATACAACAGAGAGAGTGTAGTAATACCACTGCTGTCCTTAGTTACACGGTGTGCAGTAATATTGTAGGGATACTACAGATATCTGTCTAAATACACAACATACAACAGTAACTTAGGGACACCACTTGTCTTTAGTTATTAAACATAAACATAAAGCAGTATTGTAGGATTACTACTGGGGGCTGTGATATCACTTCTCCAGTTTCTGTGTTATTCTATGGAGCCCATGCACAAATCTGGAGAAATCAAAGTACATTTGATCCATAGAATAACATAGGAATTGGAGAAGTGAGATCACTGGTAAAATCATCTCCATTTCATCACATCTTAGTGCATCTCTCCCCTGGTGTCTTTATACAAAGTATAGTGATTATTGTAGCGATACTACTGCTGTCCCTGGTTACACAGCATGCAGCGATATCATAGGAATACTACTTGTCTTATTCAATGTACAGTGATATTGTAGGAATACTACTGGTATTGTTAGTGTTACACAACATACAGTGATGTTGTAGACTACTAATACTTTGTGTTTCTAGTTTTTCATGTGTTCTTGCTGTTTTCTCATACAGGGATGAGCAGAACTCTGACCTACCAGACTGTGTAAATGAAGAAAACATAAGGAAATGCAGTTTTCTAGAAAAAAATTCTCCTACAGAGACCTTCACTATGTAAGTCTGATTCAGTCGGTTTATTTTGCAGTCAGGTATATCTATATAATTACTGTGTGTAACAGAAGCACTTACCTAGGTAGGATTCCATCACACAGCAGTCAGGTGTATCTAAATATTTCTTTGCGTTGTATCTACAGTTTCCTGTGTATCATGATTCCTTATTAGTCTGCCTCAAGATCCCACCATTTTACAACAACTCATAAGGGACACTAGTTCTCTGCTTTTATCAGATTGTAAACAGAAAATATACATGCACTATGAGAGAAAATGCTTAAAATAAGCTATATGGCATCCTTCACGTGGGCAGCAGACCTCTTGCAGTCCCCTGAACAATTCTGTAGCAGGTGTTCTCTTACCAGCTATAAGAATGTATGAGGGGCATCTGATGGGTCAGTCTGAGCGAGTACCAGTCAATATTACTGGATGGAGCCCATGTGGGTCGGCTACTGTTTAGAGGTTTCAGTGAGCAACCTCCATTAATGCTGGTGTGGAAGGCCTGCAGGCAGCACCATAGACATTGGTACAGAGCTTCCTAACTGTATCATTATTGTATTGAGGGAACGCAGTAATAATGCAGATTGCAGGCAACAGTCGCCTATGAGTCCAGCATGTTGCCTTTTTCCAACAAAGCACAGCTGCACGGTGTCCTTGTGAAAGAGGCTATAGATGTACCAGAGTGCTGTGTGAAGGACACTTTCCTAGGCATACCATTCTGTTAAGCAAGTAAGAACAGCTTATCACTAGGGCAGTGTTTCTCAACTCCTGCCCTCAGGACCCACTAACAGGCCAGGACTTAGGGATTTCTCTGCTAGAGCACAGGTGTGGTGATCAGGGGCTCATTCACATTTATTAACTCACCTGTGCTCTAACAAGGAAATCATGTGATCAGAGGCTCATTCACACTGATTAACTCACCTGTGCTCTAACAAGGAAATCATGTGATCAGAGGCTCATTCACACTGATTAACTCACCTGTGCTCTAACAAGGAAATCATGTGATCAGAGGCTCATTCACACTGATTAACTCACCTGTGCTCTAACAAGGAAATCATGTGATCAGAGGCTCATTCACATTGATTAACTCACCTGCGCTCTAACAAGGAAATCATATGATCAGAGGCTCAGTCACACTGATTAACTCACCTGAGTTCTAACAAGGAAATCATGTGATCAGAGGCTCATTCACACTGATTAACTCACCTGTGCTCTAACAAGGAAATCATGTGATCAGAGGCTCATTCACACTGATTAACTCACCTGTGCTCTAACAAGGAAATCATGTGATCAGAGGCTCATTCACATTGATTAACTCACCTGTGCTCTAACAAGGAAATCATGTGATCAGAGGCTCATTCACATTGATTAACTCACCTGTGTTCTAACAAGAAAATCATGTGATCAGAGGCTCATTCACATTGATTAACTCACCTGTGCTCTAACAAGGAGATCATGTGATCAGAGGCTCATTCACATTGATTAACTCACCTGTGCGCTAACAAGAAAATCATGTGATCAGAGGCTCATTCACATTGATTAACTCACCTGTGTTCTAACAAGGAAATCATGTGATCAGAGGCTCATTCACACTGATTAACTCACCTGTGCTCTAACAAGGAAATCATCACATCCTGGCCTCTTAGTGGGTCCTGAGGACAGGAGTTGAGAACCACTGCACTAGGGTATAGTCCCATCAAAGTAAACTTATGGGCAGAATGGTTCTTATATGCAGTCAAATTTTATGTTTCTATGTTTGATTTTTTTTTCCAATGCTGATTTTTTTTTTTTTACATTTTTGTGTAGGTTCGGCAAGGTGAACACGTGGGCATCAGATTTAAAAAATTCCATCTCCACACTCAACAAACCAATCGTGATTTCCCTTCTGGCCGTGCTGCTTCTCGCTGCTCTGGTCAGCTTCCTCACTGGACTCTCCTTCCAAAGACCAGTGGATGGTGCGCCAGTTGGAACAGGAGATTCCTGGACCTCATTACAGCAGCTTCTTTGGCCGTACACTGGACTTCACCACAATGGACAGCCACCCGTGTAAATGAAATGGCAGGTGAAGGACTCCTATAAAAACCGTTACATTAACTGGGCCACTGTTTTGTACATTCATGCCTTGACACGCAATGATTCTTCTGCTTAACGTTCTAAGGCCCAGAGAAGTGTGCGGTGTGTTGCACACGCTTTTGGTCCATAAATGGTTAAACTAATTTAATGAGTATATATTTTTATAATCTATCACGGGTCAAAAAGAAAATCTAAATATTTTGTATGCAGCGTTTTTTTTTGTGTCTAAAGCCGCTAAGAGTGAATAAATGACTGTAGCTGTTAATCACTAAACCCTCCCACTTACCCTGATCTGGGGCAGACAATCATAATGGTCTCTCTTAATCAATTCTGGGTGGATTAGTTCCCCAAAATCAATAATACTGGAGGCAGGCTTGATGATTTCATAACAGAATAGAAGATCCCAAACTCCTCCAACTGAATTATTCCTTCCTAAGAACAAGGGAGGAGGAATGTGGGGTCCAACCACAGAGAAATTTACCTCCACGAATACGATATCCACTAATTAAAGATTAATTGTGGGGAGCTAGTCACTGAAATTGATTTCAGAGTGGCCATTAGGATTTCTTGTGGTGCGATGGTAGTTAATGAGCTGCTGGGTTTTCCTTTAACCCTTTGAGTGCCGGAGGGCGACGGAATGCATTGCAACGCAATGCATTCCATACTCCTCTGGCACTCAAAGGGTTAAGAAAACAAGAGTACAATCTCATGCGTTTGCTACTCTCTCTAGACTTGTTTACAGAACTAGGACATACAGGATAGGGATAAACATTTTATTAAACTATGAAATCAAATCATGAAGTGGCGGTTTTAACATTGACGCAACGTCTTGTACAATATTTTTGTGTGTTGTCAGGCTTATCATGAACTTATTCCAGGTGTGCTAAACCTTTGATTTTCCAAGTGGTGTTGGACTACAATTCTCATCATGTGAGCTGTAGTGCAAAATACAAATGTTAAAACAAAGTTTATGCACCCTTAACATTGTCTGAATGTGACTGTATGAAAATATTTATTATGTTATTAGGGTGTTAAATAAAGTTCTATGTGTTGTGAAACTCTGTCTTAAGAAAATGTTAAAACTTTAGTCATTGCTAACATCTGGTAGACACAGTCCAGGAACAGATGGTGCGAGTGTTTGATCCTTTCCATAGATTCAGCACTGGCGTACTCTCTGATCATGTGGTACAGAGTGGAATGAAGTTCGCTCCCGTCATACAGATCTTCTGAAAAGTCCATGCTGGACTCTGAGATCTTCAGTCTTTGGGCTCTCTGACTATTAAGCATGTAAAGGGACCAGTTGTCTGTAATCAAAGGCTGTGGTTTTGAATGTTCTTTGACCTAAAGGAAACATGAAAGAAATCGCATGATAACCTTAACCCCTTAGGGACCCTTGACGTACCAGGACCCGTCAAGGGTAAATTTGCTCGAACGACCCTTGACGGTCCTGGTACGTCACGTACTTTTTACTTACAGCGCTCTACCGGGAGCGCTGTAAGTAAAAATAGGGCATGAAATAGACCACTCCAAGATCGGAGCGATCTGTTTCAAGCCCCATAGTGACGTGCCGATACACGTGACAGGTCACGTGTACCGGCGTGTCAACGTGCCCCTATGCGGTCGTTATGGGACGGAAATGTCCCATAACCTCAGGTCCTTAAGGAGTTAAAGGAGCAGTAAACTTTTCATTTAAAAAAAAAAAAAAAAAAAAAACACATATTTTACAGAGCATTTTCTGCTGAATAAAACAAGGTCACTCCCATCACTGTCAGATGTTTTATTCAAAATTTATAGTAGTTTAAATAATCAGTAAGTGAATTTACTGTGATAACTTCCTGATAGTTCTAACTGACAGGAAGTGACTCAGCAGTTTCTATCACATTCTATGGAGAACTGTTATGTCTCTGACTTTTCTGACTTTCCTCTCCATTAGAATCTAACAGGAAATCTAATTAGGATTTGACCACTAGAGGGCACTGCTAATGTAAACAAACATGGGTTTAAACTGTAATAACTCTGGAAATATAAATCTCTCAGCAGTGGGAGTATCCTTATTTTACTCAATAGGAAAATCCCAACAATATATATATATCCCAACAATATACTCATGGTTCACAGTAAAAGCCACTCCAATTAATCTTCATAGTATTTGGGCCATGGAGAGTGTTATTTCAATACTGTCAGAGTTGTAGTACAAGAGTAATTGAATGATAAAATGCCCCCCTCCCGTCCCTTTTACCTAATGTAATTCTCCTCCCCTCAGATGTGGAATCTGGTCTCTTGACTGGACAGGTCACAGCAAGGGACAATCTTCTTACTGTGATCATAAGGAAAACCCTGTCTCCTTGACAGGTTTTTCAGGTTTTTCCTTATGATCACTGAAGATTGTCCCTCTCTGTGATCCATCCGGACAGTCTTGCTGCTCTGAGGTGAGCAGTGTTACATCAGTAAAAGGGGAGGGAGGGGAAACTTTATCATTCAATTACTCTTGAACTACAACTCTGACAGTAATGAAATAACACTCTCCATGGCCCAAATACTATGAAGATTAATTGGAGCTGCTTTTATTGTGAAACATTACTTTCACTGTCGTCCAATACAGGTCACTGGTACTCTGGGAGGCGTCAGTCCCCTTTAATAGGCAGGAACAATTATGCAAATAATTGCAGGGGGCGGAGCCTCCCCTCTGGCCAGAGCCACTTAGATTGATTTGTTCCTGGAGTGCTATGCACACCAGGTAGAGAACATCTATGCATCTTAGTATTTTATTATTTTTTATTCAAATATGGAATACCACCATTAGGAGGGTGACCATGGCTGTGAATTGCCCTCTTTAAAGTGGCTGGTGCAGCTTCCAGGGATTTTCTGTGGACCTTATGCCCTGAAGCAGGAACAGCTTGGATTAAGCAGCTTCCCTACTGGGGAATTTACCTCTGGTTTATTCCCACTTCATCATGGTCACCTGAAGACTGAAGTCCTGCAGAAAGGTGAGCCACCCATTGAGTGCTGAAGGTCCACTTGTCCCCACAGTGTCCCTTTGCTGGGCTTGTATTTGGGAGTTTGCAATGCACTCCAGCACTCATAGGGTGTTTTTTATTGGCATTCTCATGTTTAATGCAATTTCTGTGGTATTCTCTGGGTTTTGGAGCTTTGGATATGTTTAATACTTGTTTGGGCAATTTTTAATGTTTTATTAAACTTTGTTAAAAATGGTGTTCCGCGCCTTTAAGCGCGGCTTTTCCCGCTCAGACGCTATGGCTCCTTTATTCTCTATGAGAATTCACAGTGTGGGACATATCTCTGGAACCGCTTGTCACAGCAACTCCAGAGAGGGCTCATTTTAATGCTAGGCTCCTGCTCTATCATCCGGAATGTGTTTTATTTATGTGGGGTGTTCAGGGGGGCTTCGGGCACTGTTTGGGGTACTTGTGAAGGGAAAACTACATTTCCCATGAGCGCCTGGTTCGCGCTCGTTTCTGATTGGCTGTCATGACGGCCGCCATTTTGTTGAACTTTTCCTAAGCGAGTACACTACGCAGGGACCGAGCCTTCTCTCTCCTCAACAGATTAACCCTTCGCTGGCCAGATAAGTCCGAATTTAGACATTTCTGGGGTGAAACTTTAATCCTTTACACTTTTTCTGGGTGATAGTGTTTTAGGTGGGGTATATTGACGCTGTGAGCATGTCTACTTCACTGGAGCTAGGGGCTAGACCCCAGTCTAAGGAGGATGGGGGGTCTGCTACCCCCATGGCGTTTTGCTCCTCTTGCCACATTGGGCTATCTAGCGATAATGTGGGGGATCTATGCCCTAACTGTACTGGTCAAGATAGCAACCCTGGGCTTCCCAGCCATGCTATTGAGCCATCTTGGGTGAGGGAGTTTAAAGCTGCCACTAGGGATCTCAGATCCACTCTTCAACTCTTTCCCTCTCAGGTACAGGGGGCTCTCCAGGTCTGGCAGACCCCCTCTACCATCAGGACCTCCCTGCCTAAGCCACAGGGGGCTCCTGATGTCACTGATTCTTCTGAGGAAGAACTCTTGCAGGATTCTGATGCTGAGGAACGTACTGTTATTGAGTCTAACAGGTCCATTGGGGACCCCTATGAATGTGACCCTGAAGTTTCGGCTGAGGGTCTGATTAGAGCTGTACTGAATACGCTCAACCTTCCTCTGACTCAGGAATCCACTTATGATCCTACTGATGTTTTTCAGAAGAAGCCATCTAAGCCTGTTGTTTGTTTTCCAACTAATCCTACTCTTGCCAGTCTAGTTTCTGAGGCGTGGAAGAATCCTGATAGGTCTTCCTCTGTCTCCAAAAAGTTTGCTAAGCTGTACCCTTTTCCTGAGTCTGAGCTGGCTAAATGGGTTCATCCTCCCAAGGTGGATGCCCCTGTTTCCAGGCTATCCAAGTCTACCGCTTTGGCTGTCTCTGATGCCTCTGCCCTGCAGGATTGGACGGATAAGAAATTGGAACTTTCTCTTAAGTCCATTTTTGCCTCCATTGGCACTGCCATGCGTCCAACCTTTGCAGTGGCGTGGGTTAACAGGGCTATCGCGGCCTGGACTGAGCGACTGACTGAAGCAATTCGCCAGGATGCACCAGTGTCTGAACAGTTGCAGCTTCTGGCTAATATTACTGAAGCTCAGAATTATGTTGCTGAGGCTGCCTTTGATGCTGTGCGCATGATGGCGAGGGCCTCCACTTCTTCGGTGGTGGCCAGACGCGCTCTTTGGCTGAAAATTTGGTCTGCTGATACAGCCTCTAAGAAAGCCTTGCTTTCTTTGCCCTTTCAAGGGACCTTGCTTTTTGGTTCTGAACTCAAAGAAATGATCAGTGAGGCTACTGGGGGTAAAAGTACTCTTCTACCCTCAGTCTTTAAGAAAAAGTTTCCAGCCAAACGCAATCGGTCCTTTCGTTCCTTTCAGACTGAGACACGCTCCTCGACCCCATCAGGTCCTCCCGCTACGCGCTCCTCCTCCAAGCCCAAACAGTCCTGGAAGCCCAAAGTTGCCCCCAAGGCCAAGACCTCCAAGACTGCTTCGGCATGACTCGCCGAACCCGGGTCTGCATCCGGCTGTAGATGGACGTCTCCACATCTTTCGCCGGACTTGGGAGGAGTCAGTGGCGGACCCGTGGGTTCTTCAGGTGGTGTCAGAGGGATACAGGATCCCTTTCTCCTCCCTTCCTCCTTTTCGGTTCCATTTTACTCGTCCTTCTCAGGAACCTACAAAAAGACGTCTGTTCGACGCTATTCAGGATCTCTTGGACAAAGAGGTCCTGGAGGTGGTTCCTCAGGAGGACACAGGTTCAGGATTTTATTCCAACCTGTTTGTGGTGGCCAAAAAGGACGGAGGGGCTCGTCCCATTTTGGATCTCAAAGACCTCAATGCCTATGTGGTGACTTCCCACTTCCGTCAGGAATCCCTGCGATCTGTGATTGCAGCTATGTCCCCGGGGGAATTTCTTGCCTCCCTGGATCTTCAGGATGCTTATCTTCACATCCCTATTCATCTAGAGAGCAGGCGGTATCTCAGGATTGCCTGCCACAGGGGACACTTTCAGTTTGCAGCTCTCCCCTTTGGGCTGACTTCAGCCCCTCAGGTCTTCCAGAGGGTGTTGGGCTCATTGATAGCCGTACTTCATCAGGATGGGGTCAGAGTGACCCCCTACATGGACGATCTCCTACTAAAAGCCTCCTCAGCGGAGCTTCTCCATCAGCAACTGCAGAAGTGTATGCACACTCTGAACCGTCATGGCTGGATCCTGAATCTGGACAAGTTGGACTTGGTCCCATCTCAGAGACTTCTGTTCCTGGGTCTCCTGTTCGACACTCACCAATGCATGGTGTTTCTACCAGAGGATGTGGCTCACCAGATAGCCATCCGAGTGGCTGGGATTCTGGACATGGACGAAGTTCCGGTACCGAAGTTGTCGTCTTTAGTGGGGAAGTTCATTTCCACGATCGAAGCAGTGCCATTTGCCATGGCCCACTCCAGGGAACTTCAGAGATTTGTGATCCAGACGTGCAAGAATCATCCAGATCATCAACATCTGTCAGTTTCTCTACCTCCTCATGTCGAGTCGAGTCTGCACTGGTGGTTGGATCTCTCCTCCTGAAAGGGAGATCCTTTCAAGTTCCTCGTTGGACCACGGTCACAACGGATGCCAGCCTTCGGGGCTGGGGTGCTGTATTGGGTCGCTTCAGTGCTCAGGGGAAATGGGGTCTGGAGGAATCTCTTCTCTCCATCAATGTTCTGGAACTGCGTGCCGTCCGGCTTGCCCTGAGACACTGGGAATCTCAACTGACCGGTCGTCCGATCAGAGTGGAGTCCGACAACGCCACTGCGGTGGCTTACATCAACAGGCAAGGCGGCACAAGAAGCGGCACCACCTGGTTGGAAGTCAAGGATATTTTGTCTTGGGCAGAAGATCACGTGCCTGTCATCTCTGCAGTTCACATTCCAGGCGTAGACAACGTCATGGCGGACTTTCTCAGTCGTCACACCTTCGACAGCGGAGAATGGGCTCTTCATCCAGAGGTGTTTCACTTGCTCACCCTGAGGTGGGGGATGCCGGTGGTGGACCTGATGGCCTCCAGACACAACAGGAAGGTTCCGGTGTTTTGCTCCCGGTGGAGGGACTCCCTTGCTCTAGCAGTGGATGCCTTGTCGATCCCTTGGGATTTTTCTCTGGCCTACATCTTCCCTCCTCTTCCTCTTTTGATCAGAGTCATCCAGAAGTTGAAGCAGGAGCGTTGTCCTGTCATCCTGATCGCTCCAAACTGGCCTCGCCAGTCCTGGTATCCGGAGTTGATGGCCATGTCAGTGGCGGATCCGATCCCACTTCCTGCCCGTCCGGACCTCCTTCTTCAGGGATATCTGTGGAAGGAGGATGTTCACTCTCTCCATTTGATGGCATGGCGGTTGAATCCTCGATTCTAACAAAGAAAGGATTTTCTCCTTCTGTGGTGTCGACTATGCTCAGTGCTCGTAAGCCTGTGTCCTCCAAGATCTATCATCGCATATGGTCAACCTTTGTTGCATGGTGCACTGATAAGAAATTATCCCTTGATTTTCATCTTCCCACTGTCCTGGCCTTCTTGCAGGACGGTGTTGATAAGGGGCTCAGTCTGAGTTCCCTCAAGGTTCAGACCTCTGCCTTGTCTGTGTTTTTCCAGGAAAGGATAGCTATCCTTCCTGATGTCAGAGTTTTCTTCCAGGGTGTGACTCATGTTCGGCCTGCCTTCAAGAGTCCTACTCCCCAGTGGGACCTCAATTTGGTGCTGGGAGTTCTCCAGCGACCTCCGTTTGAATCCTTGGCTTCCATTCCATTACGTCTCTTGACTTGGAAAATGGCCTTTCTCTTGGCTATTGTTTCAGTTCGCCAGTTCGCACTACCAAGGAATTCTTACCCAAGGTTGTGTCCGAGTTTCACATCAATCAGGAGATTGTGGTTCCCTCTTTCTGCCCTAATCCTTCATCTGACAAGGAACGAGATCTCCATTTGTTGGATGTGGTGCGTTGCCTCAAGTTTTATGTTCATCGCACCGAGCCTATCAGGAAGTCTGACGCTCTATTCGTCCTTCCTGAGGGACCTAGGGCAGGGAGACCGGCTGCCAAAGTTACTATTGCATCTTGGATTAAAGCTACCATCCGTGAAGCCTATAAGTTGCGGAATAAGCATGTTCCCTTCCGGGTGACTGCCCATTCCACCAGATCTATTGGGGCCTCCTGGGCCTACAAGAATCAGGCATCTGCAGATCAGCTGTGCAGAGCGGCCACTTGGTCCTCTGTGCACACATTTTCAAAGCACTATCGAGTTGATGTACTGGCTTCGGCTGATGCCAGTTTTGGTAGGAAGGTCCTGGAGGCAGTTTTGCCTGTTTAGGTCTTCCGCTTTGTGGTCCTTAGTGCTTCCTTGCTGTTGAGCCCGGTTGGCTCTAGTTCCGTGTGCTGTGTTAGTTCAGGGGTTGTTTCCCTTGGTTGGTGTCCGTTGACACTTACAGTTTGGGCTATGTAATTAACTGGTTCATAGCAGTTCTAGTGACTTGGGCCTTGCGCCTGGTCCTTGCCTTACTTCCCGCCTCTGGGTCAGCTCAATGTTTGTACATCCCAGAGTACCAGTGACCTGTATTGGACGACAGTGAAAATAGGATTTTAGTCTTACCTGTTAAATCCTTTTCACTTAGTCCATACAGGTCACTGGTCTCCCACCCTGTCAAGGGACCAGACTTGGCTCTCCTGTGGCATTCAGTGGGAGACCGTTGGGGCATGCTCACAGGAGTCTTTCTTCTTGCTTACCTGAGGTCAGTTTTAGGGTCTCAAATCAATCTAAGTGGCTCTGGCCAGAAGGTGGCTTAAGTAAGAGGGGAGGCTCCGCCCCCTGCAATTATTTGCATAATTGTTCCTGCCTATTAAAGGGGACTGACGCCTCCCAGAGTACCAGTGACCTGTATGGACTAAGTGAAAAGGATTTAACAGGTAAGACTAAAATCCTATTATCTATTTAAAGCAGATGATATAAGGAAGTCTATGTTGGGAAAAGGTTGCATACAGAGCATTACAAGGTTACATTTAGGTAGGTTACTATATTATGACACTGCCCTTTTTGTGGGAAGATGAGGATACTAACCTGGAGGACTATTTGTTCAAATCCACAACTCAGGTTCCACTTGCTCCAGCCAAAAGAGAAAGATGGTGACAGAAGAGCCATTTCTCTGTAAGCTGCTGTCTCTACCTGCTCATTCTGTGACAAATCAGAATATCAGTAATACCACATAATCCATATGGAGCTTATTGCTGTCTAGAATACACTGTGCCAAATTATGTATGTGATTTATTGGAGAGCGCACAGTTCATCACGATGTTGCATTACTCCTACATGAAATGAAATGTTCAGCATTTGGTGAGAAATGAAATGAGTAAATTCAAGTTATGAGAATTAGTAAACTGACGTCTGAAGGAGAAACTTTCCACAAACAAAAACGTTTCTATTACAGTGGAACGAACACCTTCTAAAGACTTAAAGGGATAGTAATACTTCGTTTTAACTTTATTTTATTTTGTAGGCATTAAAAAAACATGAAGAATGATATAAGTCTTATATCTCAAACCTTTATGGTTTATGAGATATTCACAAGCAAAGTTTCCCCCTCCCGCCCCTTTTACCTACTGTAAACACTCTCTTCTCAGATGTGGAATGCAGTCCATAGACTGGACAGAGCTTTCAGAATCTCCTACATCTCAGCCATATTTTATTATGAAATGACGCTTTGTCAGTTCATGCAAATTAGATAGTACTGGCTGGGAGTGCAGACTACCAACATTTTATCAATATTTGTCAAAACTATTTTTATAAATGGAAGATGGCTAATGTAACTTAGATATTTTGAGAGCTTTCAGAATTCTCTCTAATTTGTGATAAAGTGGGCAAATCGAACACAAATACAGTCAAGGAACTGAAACACAACATTTCTCTCCAAGGAGCGCTGCAACTTTGGTTGCTAGTGTGTGTGTAATATAGATATATATATATATAGATAGATATAATATAGATATATAGAGAGAGACTGTACAATTGGCACACTCAGATCTTTTCCAAGTTTCAATCAGTAGCTCTTTATTTAGAAAAGGTGAACTATTTGATACTCTGAGATCTTTATCAAGACAATCTCATACTGCACACCACCCTATTAAATACCCAGTACTGAAGAGAAAATACTCCAAACAGTGTTTAAGCTAAAAAAAAAAGTGTGTATATATAATAATTTTTTTATATATATATTTTAGGGCTAGATGGAGGATTTCAGAGCCAAGTTCTGTTTTCTAAAGTAATATTGGTGGGGTGTTACATGGCCACCCTATTGGCCGTATGTAAACTGAGTGGGCACTTTGCATATGGCGATTGTTTCGCTTATTACCTTTAGATGTTTTATGCACCAATTTGCATTGCCTTTATTTTTTGTAAGGTACTTACATAAAGTTTTACTGTGGCAATGTGTAAATTTTTTTTTTTTTTTTTTTTTTTTATCTGTATATCCAACTTTAGTCTGCTGTTTTTGAATATAGACCGAAATTAAAAAAAAAAAAAAAAAAAAATTACATAAAAATCAGACCTTACATAAATAGTTGGTAGCTCAATACACAGCTAATATGTTGGGTGCCCGGCCCGACAAAGAACTGTGGGTGGTGAGAAACGCGTTGTAGAGAGACATCGAATTTCCATCCGGGCACCCAACATATTAGCTGTGTATTGAGCTAACAACTATTTATGTAAGGTCTGATTTTTATGTATTTTTTTTTTTTTTTATATATAGTCATGTGATAATTTTTATATACCAAGTGGCATTGATATGCACATTTAACCACTTGTAAAGTAATATCTTGGGTGCTTTCTTATGGTGAATACTCTTGGAGTTGTGGCACCACTGGAACTTGTGGCGGCAGGAAAACCTCCCCTTTAAGAACCTGTTTGTCTGGGGTGCAAGAGCAAATATAATAATGAAGCACCAGCGACGCTCCTGGACTTAGTGCAGTCTAGCGCTTTCCTCAGAAATAACTGTATTCACCCCATTGGTATACATACGGCCAATAGGGCGGCAATGTAACACCTACCAGTATACATATGGCCAATAGGGCGGCCATGTAACACCCCCCCAGTATACATATGGCCAATAGGGCGGCCATGTAACACCCCCCCAGTATACATATGGCCAATAGGGTGGCCATGTAACACCCCCCCAGTATACATATGGCCAATAGGGCGGCCATGTAACACCCCACCAGTATACATACGACCAATATGCCATCAAATTATTTTGGGCCATCTAATCTGGTCTTACATTCCCCCACTGTATTAACCTCTACCACTTCTGATGGTAGGCTGCTCTGCCTATCTGCCACTTCTGCTGGCAGGCTTTTGGTTTAACCCCTTGATGATGGGACTGCAGGGTGCTTAATGTTTCTATAGAAGGCCAAATGTTTGATATGACTGTTATAAGGTGTTCGTTCCACTTCAAAAGGTCATTTGGGAGACAAACGGACTTTGTGGAAGTAAATAGTGGCCCTCTACAGGGAATGGTCAGTAACCTAGAAGATGAAGGTCACATGGTGCAACTGACCTTTTTATTAACGCTGACATATTTCTCGGAGTCTTCCTCTGGAAAGAAGTTCAGTCCGGTTCTCTTCATTGCCATCTTGAGGGACAGAGGACTCATCCATTTCCCAATTAACCGTGAGAGGTCACTGCCAGGACTGGACACTGCTCCCAATCTACATTGGTCATCCTGTCCCACAGCAATGTCTGTTAGTTCATGTCATCAGCTTTGCTTTAACCATTGGTCACTACTGTGTTATATTATGGCGCATGTTTATCAATATAGTCTGATGCATTAAGAAAGTAGAAGTAACCCAACTGCAACAGAGGAATGCATCAAAAAGTCCCACTGTATCCGCTATTTATCTTCCTTCTACTTTGTCATGTGAGCGCCCTCTACCTGCAGTCTAAAAGTGACAGCTGTATCTAAAAAAGGATTATATGTCAATTTGACTGTATTCTTGTCCCTTCAACTGGATAACTGGCACAATCAAACCAACAAAAAAAGACAAACAGTGCTTTGGATCCTTTTTTTTCCCCAGATTTAGTGGTCATAGACTCTTTACAGCCTGCAGGTAGAGGGTGCTCCAATCACTGAAAGTGGAAGAGATTAACTGAAATAACTGGTTCATTGCAGGTACAAACAGTTAACCATAACAAGGCCAGCAGCTGCAATAAAATACCTACTGAAATAAGTTAAAATAAAACACTAAGGTTCCTTTAAAGCGGAACTTTCAGCTATTACTAAGTCACCATGCATTCATTAAAGGGATAGTAATGTTTCATAATAAAAGCAGCTCTAATTAATCATCATAGTATTTGGACTTTGGAGAGTGTTATATCAATTCTGTCAGAGTTGTAGTACAAGAGTAATTCAATGACAAAGTATCCCCCTCCCGCCCCTTTTACTGATGTAACACTGCTCAGCCAGATCAGAAGGGAGGTGCCCAGGTAGATTGCAGAGAGGGACAATCTTCAATTAAGATAAGGGAAAAACCTGAAAAGCTTGTCAAGGGGGGCAGGGCTTTCATTGTTCTCATAGGAAGAAGATTGTCCCCTTCTGTTATCTGTCTGGTCTATGGACTGGATTCCACATCTGAGAAGAGATGGCTTACACTAGGTAAAAGGGGCGGGAGGGGAAACTTTGCTTGTGAATATCTCTCAAACCATAAAGGTCTGAGAGATAAGACTTATATCATTCTTCGTGTTTTTGTAATGCCTACAAAATAAAATAATATAAAATGAAGTGTTACTATCCCTTTAAGTGCATTAAGTCGCCATGCATTCATAAAGTGCATGGCGACTAGCTTGGAAATCTCTTACTTTAAAAAAAAAAAAAAATCGCAGAATCTAAAGAAATTCTTGCTGCTTGGAGACCGGAACCCAGGATACAGCGCAGACATCTTGTATGTGCACCTGCGCTGTCAGTCTTTATCTCCTTTGAGAAGCACTGCAGTGTACCATAAGGTAACCGGAAGGGACTGACGGCGCAGACCGCATTAACCTGCCTGTCTGTCTCCAAATGGCAAAGATTTCTTTAGAATCTGATTTTTTTTTTTTTTTTTTTTTTTTTTTTTTTTTTTTTTAGGTAAGAGATGGATTTCCAAGCTAGTCATCATAAGCTTAATGAATGATGGTGACTTAGTAATATCTTAAAGTTCTTCAGCTGTTGAAGACTAACATTGCCTTCAGCACCAGTCAGTTGTTGGTTGGCTGTGGGTGATGGGAGTTGTAGTCAGCAACTTAGGTTGTTCACTAAAGTGCCCAAGGGGCTAAAACAAGGTTGAAGTAATTCAGTTGCGAATTATCTAGTATCCACGGGTATACAGTTGAGAAAAATGATTTCTATAGGAAAGCATGAGTCATAGAATACTGGTCTCTTAGTAAGCGATAGCAGCAACACCACTTGGTGTCCAGGAGAAAAAATGAGTTTCATTTAGAGTAAAATAAAAATTGAGCTGTGATAACTTTTGAATAAAAACTCACAGTATACTTTGTTATACTTGGCAAGAAACAATCTAGAACAAGGCTAACCAACCTTGGTAACTAAAAACCATGCATGTGTTCAAGATAACTAATTTTAATTTAGATGAATGAATTAAAGTGACTGACCCAGTGATTTTCACTGTAATTTTTAAAGGGATAGTAATGTTTCACAAAAACAGCAGCTCCAATTAATCTTCATAGTATTTAGGCCATAGAGAGTGTTATTTCAATACTGTCAGAGTTGTGGTACAAGAGTAACTGAATGATAGTTTCCCCTCCCGCCCCTTTTACCTAGTGTAAGCTGCCTCCCCTCAGATGTGGAATCTGGTCACATGACCGGACAGATCACAGCAAGGGACAATCTTCTTCCTATGAGAACAATGAAAGCCCTGCCCCCTTGACAAGTTTTTCAGGTTTTTCCCTTATTTTAATTGGAGATTGTCCCTCTCTGCAGTCTACCTGGGCACCTCCCTTCTGATCTGGCTGAGCAGTGTTACATCAGTAAAAGGGGTGGGAGGGTGATACTTTATCATTGAATTACTCTTGTACTACAACTCTGACAGAATTGAAATAACACTCTCCAAAGTCCAAATTCTATGATGATTAATTAGAGCTGATTTTATTATGAAACAATACTATCCCTTTAAGCCGGAATATACTGAAAACATGAACTGTTTGCATTTCCTGAGGATTGGGGCTGGCTATGCGTGACCCAGAGCATTTATTTACATATTAATAAATTTCTAATATTCTATTTCATATATTCTGCTTTAAAGAAAATTTGCCACTGGATTTTTGATGAGAATCATGGTGTATACCTTAATCTCGATCTGGATTTCTGTGAAAGTCGAGATGACTGTCAGCACAATCTCGCTCTCCCCCTTTGGACTCAGATCCCAGGACTCGTAAGGCATGTTCAAGTGGGACTCCTGGATCAGTGTAAACGTGTGGAACGTGTCCATTTTGAAGGATAATTCCCTTTCTTTTTCATTGTACGTTTTCTGTGTGATCACGTCTGTTCTCCAGTTATTGCCTATTAAAATAAAGTCCAGTTTTGAGGTTTTGTTCTGCGTTCACTCTACAAACTGAACTGATTTAGTTACACTTCTTAATGTGAGAGATTGATGAGGGCCATCTGTTTAATCAAAAGGGGAAGTGGTTTCTGGGGCAAATGAACTGTTCCATAATCAACAAATACAATTCCTGTTGATTTTAATTGGGACTTTTAAAGGGAAAAAGTTATTTAAGCTCAAACTTGTATTTTTTTTAGGTACCACAGTGGCCTGAAATTGTACAGTGGCGCTGTTGCTACATCATCCTATGGAGATTTATGGTCAACTGACCAGAGCTGTCCATAGGATGGTGTAGCAACAGCGCCACTGTATAATTTCAGGCCACTGTGATATTGCACCGAAAAAATACAAGTTTGAGCTGCAATCACTTTTCCCACCTCACAGCAGTGGGAGTGCCCTTGTTTTAGTCAGGGGGATAAACACTACAATATACTTTTCTTTTTAGTTTTAAGTATTACTGTCCCTTTTAACCTACTGTATGCTAGAGAGGCAACACAATATGTTGGGGACCTCTAACATGCAAGGGTTAAATTGTATTTAAGTCAATAGGAATTTTTATTTATTTCCTATGGAGCACTGACCGGCCCTCCGAGGGTTGATAAGCACAGAACTACCCCACACACTTGTCTCTTCCCTCTGAAAGGATTTCGGTGCCACTTACTAACCAATCATTGTCATTTAGTCCATTGGGGTCTGGTCTAAGACAAAATTATTTTATCTGTAATTACCACAAAAATCCTCTCTCTCTGCCTGTGGGGTCATAAGGACCATGGGGCCACGTACCAACTCTGTGTCAGAAAGAGGAAATGTTCATTGTTATAATGAAAGTGATCACTACAGGAGAAGGGAACACACCTCCACCCATAGCGGTGAAACACTGGAGACTTCACATTAAGGTACCACAACCAGGACTGAATGTAGATGTTATGTCTTGAGAAAAGGAAGACTCTGTAGGGGCAATAAGGACTTTCTGGACATAGGAAGGTACGTGGGGTGGCGGGGTTACTACTAAAAGGTGTTAGTTCTCCTTTAACCCCTTTGTGTCCAGTGACGTGCCAGGATGGTCCTGGCACGTCACATACTTTTTACTCTCAGCACTTCTGCAGGAGGCGCTGTGAGTAACAGCAGGGACTGAATTGATCGCGCCAAGACTGGAGTGATCTCTTTCAGTCCCCTGTTCGGTGTGCCCGTGTGATCGATCATGTGGGACGACACGTCAAACTTTCATATCTGGTCCTTAAAGGAATAGTAATACTTCAAATGTATAAAAATGTTTTAAGGTTTATCCCCCTGAGTAAAACCAGGGTACTCCCACTGCTGAGAGATATTTTATTAAAAAATTATAACAGCTCAAACTTGAATTTTTTTTAGGTGCAATATCAGTGGTCTGAAAATTTACAGTGGCGCTGTTGCTACACCATCCTATGGACAGCTCTGGTCTGTAGAACATAAATCTCTATAGGATGGTGTAGCAACAGCGCCACTGTAAATTTTTAGGCCGCTGTGATATTGCACCTAAAAATTTCTAGTTTGAGCGATTATAATTTTAATAAAATATCTCAGCAGCGGGAGTACCCTTGTTTTACTCGGGGACATAAACCCTACAAAATATATATATTTTTTTAAAATCTTAAGTATTACTATCCCTTTAAAGGACCACTACTGTCACTTTAACCCCTTAAGGACCAATATTTCCAAAACACAGCAGTTCTGATTATTTGTCATAGTATGTGGGCCATTTAGTGGTGTATTTCAATTGCATCTGTGGAGTAGTTCAGGAGTAAGTGAACGAGTGGTGATTCCCCCTCCCCCTTTTACCTACCCTTTACTGCCTCCCCCTCAGTTGTGGAAACGGGTCCTGGGACCAGACGGATGGCAGCGAGGGCCAATCTTCATGCAGTAAGTATAAGGAAAACCCTGCCCACCTTGTCACAGAAGGGCAGGATTTTCCTGATGTTCAGTGAAGATTGTCCCTCACTGAGCTCCACTCGATCCAGTTTGAAAGAAATTACCTCAGCAAATGGGGCGACAGGGGGATCCTTTCTCATTCAATTACTCTTGAACAGACGTCACTGAAATACAGTGCTACATGGCCCACATACTATGAAGATTAATTTGAGCTGTGTGTTGGTAAAAATTAATTTTGCTTTAAGTAAAAATAATTAAATTGGAAATGGCTGTGAACACCTTTTCCTTCTCGAATACTTGTGTCAATAACCCTTTGTGTGGCACCTTTGAGCAGTCTTGTGCTGTATTTTGTTGTATCCAACATTTGGCTCTCCAGCAGTTGTGGACTACAAATACCATCAGTCCCCAACCACCCAAGCTCTGATTAATAATGATGGGAACTGTAGGCTCAGAGCTGGACAGCCACATGTTGAATAAACCCAGTTGTAAATATTCTCTGTGCCATCTTGATGTATGGTTAACCCCTAAGATGCTAGAAATGTTTCTAGTAAAATAATGCACTGCCCACACCCGCTGGCACCCAGTTAATACTATACAAACTGGGTTTGTTTACCTTAGAGAAGAGACGTCTGAGGGGTGATATGATCACCATTTACACATACATTCAAGGTCAATACAAATAACTCTCCAGTTATTTACGCAAAGAGCTGAGCTAAGAATGAGAGGTCATCCATTAAGAGTAGATGATAAAGGCAGGGATTTTTCTTTTTTTCAATAAGGGCATTAAAGTTATGGAATTATTTTCCTTGAGATGCTGTGCTTACAGATACTATAACTGCTTTCAAAAAGTAATGGATACCTATGTAGCACTGAACAATACTGAAAATTATGATTGGTTGCTTTAAAGATGATGATCCAGGGAAATATCTGACTGCCATTTTGGGAAGGAATTTTTAACCCACTTGTGGCTTAATTCACTTCAACAGGCTTTTTTTCCCCCACATTCTGGATCAACAGGGGGGATTTGTCATGGGCTGAACTTAAAGGGATAGTAATGTGTCACAATAAAAGCAGCTCCAATTAATCTCCATAGTATTTGGCCCGTGGAGAGTGTTATTTCAATACTGTCAGAGTTGTAGTTCAAGAGTAATTGAATGATAAAGTATCCCCCTCCCACCCTTTTACCTAGTGTAAGTCACCGCCCCTCAGAGTGGAATCTGGTCCTCGGACTGGCCAGGTCACAGAAAGGGACAATCTTCTTACTGTGATCATAAGGAAACCCTGCCCCCTTGACTGGTTTTTCAGGTTTTCCTTTATGCTCACTGAAGATTGTCCCTCTCTGTGATCCATCCGGACAGTCTTGCTGCACTGAGATGAGCAGTGTTACATCAGTAAAAGGGGAGGGGATACTTTATCATTCAATTACTCTTTAACTACAACTCTGACAGTATTGAAATAACACTCTCTATGGCCCAAATACAATAAAGATTAATTGGAGCTGCTGTTATTGTGACACATTACTATCCCTTTAATGGACACGTCTTTTTTTCAGCTTCATAAACTATGTTCAAGTGCGTGCCAAGGAGGTATCTAAAACAGTGATTTCAGTGCACTGGCCACTGTTGTGATACTCAAGCAATAAGCAAGTATTTTATTTTAAACAAAATACATCTGTATATTCTGTAGTAAATGAATAAAGGTATAGTGATTACTTTCAGGGTCCCATCTTGCAACTTGGGGTTCTTCAAAAAATACCACATGGTTAGGAACTCGGAGGTAGACTCCTACAGGGGGCGCCATGAGACTCTCCATGTCCTTCTCATGATGGGAAGTTCCCAGACTGTTGATAGGGTAGGATTCTGTGGGGTACGGGTAGTTCTGTAATCCTCCCTCTAAGAGCTGCAAAGAAATAACATTTCTCAGTAATCATCTCTCTCTCTCTCTCTATATATATATATATATATATATATATATATATATATATAAATTAGGGTTGCACCGATACCGATACTGATATTGGTATCGGTGCCGATACCAGCATTTGCGCGAGTACTTGTACTCGCGCAAATGCGGCCGATGCCAGCACCGATACCCTGTGTCAGGGTTGGTGCTGCAGAGAGGGAGCCCGGGGAGCTGCTCACAATGCTCCCCGGTCACCTCTCTCACTCCTGCAGCGTCGGGGCATTGCCGCGGGTTACCATGGCAACGCTCCGATGCTGACCTCTGCCGGGGCTCGCGAGAGAACAGCGAGCACCCGGCAGAGGAGAGTAAAGGAGGCAGGATGGGGCAGGGGGTGGTGAAAGAGGCAGAGAGTGGGGTGAAGAGGGAGAAAGAGGCAAAAGGAGGAAGGATCAGGAGACCAAAGGAAGGGGGCCAAGAAGAGGCAAAAGGAGGGGGGATCAGGAGGGAGAGAGAGGCAAAAGGGTGAGTCAAGGAGGAGTGGGAGAAAGGGGATCAAAAGCCAAGACAAAAGAAGGGGGCTCAAGGGGGTAGAATGAAGCAAAAGGTGGGAGAGTCAAAAAGGGAGAATCAAGAGGTGGTGTGTGTGTCTGTGTATGTGTATATGTGTATATATATATATATATATATATATATATATATATGTATGTATGTATGTATGTGTGTATATATATATATATATATATACATAATATTTTTCAAGTACTCACCAATACAAATTACCGATACCTTTTTTTTGCGGTCATTTGCCAGTTTTCCAAGTACCTAAAACATGTAGGTACTTAGAAAACTGGCAAATGACCGCAAAAAAAAAGGTATCGGTAATTGGTATTGGTGAGTACTTGAAAAAAGTATCGGTACTTGTACTCGGTCTTAAAAAATTGGTATCGGTGCATCTCTAATAT
The DNA here is from genome assembly GCA_037306005.1 of Rhinophrynus dorsalis. NCBI lineage: Eukaryota > Metazoa > Chordata > Amphibia > Anura > Rhinophrynidae > Rhinophrynus > Rhinophrynus dorsalis. The sequence continues at coordinate 11,760,780 of CM074721.1, forward strand.
ATATATAATAACCTGATTTCACATTGAAAAAGGGTCCTGTGTGTGCCGTTTCTACAAACTTCAAAAACTGTATGTACTTTTTCTTTTGACACGAGCACCCAGGTCAGAGATTTGGCAGTGTGTGCAAACCAACCTCCACTGAAAATTTTATATATATATATATATATATATATATATATACACACACACACACACACAATAGCAATTGGCAGTGGCACTCATTTAAACTTGGTTATTATTCACGGTGCACGTCCCATATGGTATACACAGAAAAAGGTACTCAGCCTAAGCTTTCGTAGAAGAGACAGCACTCATCAGGAATCCAAACACAACAAACAGTCGCTATACAAGATAAACTGCACTATTATTAAAAACAGAGAAATCTTTTATTGTAGAAAAAAATAAAAGGACAAATACCTTAATAACTTCCTTTGATGTTATAGAAATGGAGGAGAGAGTATAAGATAAACCCTTATAAACCAGCCAGGTGTACGCATCGCTGCCTATCAACGATCGACATGTTTCGCGTCAAACACGCTTATTCATGATTTTTATTCAATTAAATCTTTATTCAATCGTTTGCTTCCATACACCAAACGTTTTCAGTCCCTAATGGACCTTCATCAGGGTAATTTCGATATATGTTTGGCTATTTGCACTGGCGGTGCCGTGCTGTCTCGTTGTGATGTGCTAGTGATTAGCCTTCAGAGAGACACAGCTTTATGTATGGTATATGATTTCATTATTTTCGCTTCTTTCTGCGATCAACTTGGCTAGTTAATTTTCTTCTTGGCAGCATCTGATGTATCCCCTTTCTAGGTATATTTGTTATGTGCCTGGATTTAGGGGATAGTTGTTGGCTGATTATAGCCAATCGGAACATAGTTCTTTCAAGTTCAGCCAAGTCTACCCGACAGATATTCTAAGTGATGGATACAATGTATCTTTTAGTTAAGTGATTTTATGATCTTGTATGCTTACACGGCACTGCAATGTGCTAGAGATTTGATGCTTTTGTGTATTTATTGTCATTGTCTCTCTTGAAATTATCACTATTGATGGGAGTCTGATCTTCTATTTTCTTATTCTTTTGTTCTTTCTTTTTCTTTTTATTATATATATATTTTTTTATACTGCTGGTAGATCCGGGGATGTTCCCTGATACCCGCCCACATGGTGACGTCACGTACCGGTTCCCGGTTCTTGCTGCCCGCCCGTGATGGAGTCGGGCACATTCCCTGGACCAGTCACGGGTTTCAGATTGTGTGAAGGTATTTAAGTGATGGTTTTCCTTTACTCTGGTTACCCTGATGAAGGTCCGTTAGGGACCGAAAATGTTTGGTGTATGGAAGCAAATGATTGAATAATAGGATTTTAGTCTTACCTGTTAAATCCTTTGGACTTAGTCCATACAGGTCACTGGTACAATGGGAGGTGATCCGCCCCTTTAATAGGAAGGAACATTCATTCAAATGTATGCAGGGGGTGGAGCCTCCCCTCCTTCTTAAGCTGCCTTCAGGCCAGAGCCAAGCCAGATTGATTTCAGACACTAAACTGACCAGAGGTAAGAAAGAAAAGGAAGACTCCTGTGAGCATGACCCCGAAGGTCCCCCACTGAATGCCACAGGAGAGCCAAGCATGGTCCCTTGACAGGGTGGGAGACCAGTGACCTGTATGGACTAAGTGAAAAGGATTTAACAGGTAAGACTAAAATCCTATTTTCACTGTTGTCCAATACAGGTCACTGGTACAATGGGATGTACAAACATTGAGCTGTCCCTGAGGCGGGAAGTAAGGCAAGGACCAGGCGCAAGGTCCAAGTCACTTAGAACTGCTATGAACCAATTAATCATAGAGCCCAATAACAGAAGTGTCAACTGACACCAACCAGGGGTAAAAACAAACCCCCGAACTAACACAGCACACTGAACTAGAGCCAACGGGGCTCAACAGCAAGGAAGCACTAAGAACCACAGAGTAGAAGTCCTAAACAGGCAAGACTGCCTCCAGGACCTTCCTCCCAAAACTGGCATCAGCCGAGGCCAGTACGTCAACACGATAGTGCTTCGAGAATGTGTGCACAGAGGACCAAGTGGCCGTTCTGCACAGTTGATCAGCAGACGCCTGATTCTTGTAGGCCCAAGAGGCCCCAATTGAACTGGTGGAATGAGCAGTAACCCTGAAGGGAACGTGCTCATTCCGCAATTTGTCGGCTTCACGAATGGTAGATTTTATCCAAGATGCAATAGTCACCTTGGATGCCTGTCTCCCTGCCCTAGGCCCCTCAGGAATGACGAACAGGGCGTCAGACTTCCTGATAGACTCAGTGCGATGAACATAAAATTTACGACAACGCACAACATCCAACAAATGGAGATCTCTTTCCTTGTCAGAGGAAGGGTTAGGGCAGAAAGAGGGAACCACAATCTCCTGATTGATGTGAAATTCGGAGACAACCTTGGGTAAAAACTCCTTGGTAGTGCGAAGCACAGCCTTATCCTTGTGGAACACCAGGTAAGGAGGTTTACAAGACAAGGCCTGTAACTCTGCTACCCGGCGAACTGAGATAATAGCCAAAAGAGAGGCCATTTTCCAGGTCAAGAGACGCAAAGGAATAGAAGCCAAGGATTCAAACGGGGGTCTCTGGAGAACCCCCAGCACCAAATTGAGATCCCACTGGGGAGTAGGACTCTTGAAGGCAGGCCGAACATGAGCCACACCTTGGAAGAAAACCTTAACATCAGGAAGAATAGCAATCCGTTCCTGGAAAAATACAGACAGAGCAGAAGTCTGAACCTTAAGTCCCTTCTCAACCCCATCCTGTAAAAAGGCCAGGACCGTGGGGAGATGGAAATCTAGAGACAGATCCTTATCAGTACACCATGCTACAAAGGTGTACCATATGCGATGGTAGATCTTGGAAGACACAGGCTTGCGAGCTCTAAGCATCGTGGACACCACTGAAAAGGAAAACCCTTTCTTCTTTAGAATTGAGGATTCAACCTCCAAGCCATCAAATGGAGATGCTGAACATCCTCCTTCCACAGATATCCCTGAAGAAGTAGATCTGGACGGGCAGGAAGCGGAACAGGATCCATCACAGACATGGCTAGCAGTTCCGGATACCAGGACTGACGAGGCCAATTTGGAGTGATTAGGATGACAGGACAACGCTCCAACTTCAGCTTCTGGATGACTCGGATCAACAGAGGAAGAGGAGGGAAGATGTAAGCCAGAAGGAACTTCCAAGGGATTGACAAAGCATCCACTGCCAGAGCAAGAGGGTCCCTCCACCGAGAGCAAAACACTGGCACCTTCCTGTTGTGTCTGGTAGCCATCAGATCCACTACAGGCACCCCCCACATCTGGGTGAGAAGGTGAAACACCTCTGGATGAAGCGCCCATTCTCCGCTGTCGACTGTGTGACTACTGAGAAAGTCTGCCATGACGTTGTCTATGCCTGGAATGTGTACTGCTGAGATGACTGGCACATGAGCTTCTGCCCAAGATAAAATGGCCTTGACCTCTAACCAAGCGGTGAGACTTTTTGTGCCGCCTTGTCTGTTGATGTAGGCCACTGCGGTGACGACGTCGGACTCCACTCTGACTGGACAACCTTCCAGCTGAGATTCCCAGTGCCTCAGGGCAAGAAAGATGGCACGAAGTTCCAGAACATTGATGGAGAGAAGAGATTCTTCCAGTCCCCATTTCCCCTGAGCACTGAAACGACCCAGCACTGCCCCCCATCCTCGGAGGCTGGCATCGGTCGTGACTGTGGTCCAAAAGGGAACCCGAAAGGAACTCCCTTTCAGGAGATGAGACAGGTCCAACCACCATTCTAGGCTCAGCTCGACATGAGGGGGCAGAGATACAGATAGATGCTGATGATCTGGATGAGTTCTGCACGTCTGGATCACAAACCTCTGAAGTTCCCTGGTGTGTGCCATGGCAAATGGCACTGCCTCTATCGTGGAAATAAACTTCCCCACCAGAGAGGTCAACTTCGGTACTGGAACCCTGTCCAGTTCCAGGATCTTGGACACCCGGATAGCAATCTGATGAGCCACTTCCTCCGGCAAAAACACCATGCACTGCTGAGTGTCGAACAGGAGACCCAAGAAGAGGAGCCGCTGAGATGGAACCAAGTCTGACTTGTCCAGATTCACAATCCAGCCGTGGCGATTGGGTGTCTGGATGCACAGCTGAACCTGCTGGTGAAGGATCTCCGCAGATGAGGCTTTCAGGAGCAGATTGTACATGTAGGGAGTCACCCTGACTCCATCTCGATGAAGCACAGCTATCAAAGTTCCCAATACCCTCCGAAAGACCTGAGGAGCTGAAGTCAGACCAAAGGGAAGTGCTGAAAACTGAAAGTGGCCTTTGTGACAGGCAAACCTGAGATACCGTCTGCTCTCTGGATGAATAGGGATGTGAAGGTATGCATCCTGAAGGTCCAGGGAGGCAAGGAACTCCCCTGGAGACATTGCTGCTATCACAGAACGCAGAGATTCCTGATGAAAGTGGGAACTCACAACAAAGGAATTGAGATCCTTGAGATCCAAAATAGGACGAGCACCTCCGTCCTTTTTGGCCACAATGAACAGGTTGGAATAGAATCCTGAACCTGTGTCCTCTGGTGGAACCAATTCCAGGACCTCTTTGTCCAAAAGATCCTGAATAGCGTCGTCGAACAGACGTCTTTTTGTAGGCTCCTAAGAAGGACGAGTAAAATGGAACCGAAAAGGAGGACGGGAAGAGAAAGGGATCCTGTATCCCTCTGATACCACCTGAACAACCCAAGGGTCCGCCACTGACTCCTCCCAAACCCGGCGAAAGATGTGGAGACGTCCACCTACAGCCGGATGCGGACCCGGGTTCGGCGAGTCATGCCGAAGCAGTCTTGGAGGTCTTGGCCTTGGGGGCAACTTTGGGCTTCCAGGACTGTTTGGGCTTGGAGGAGGAGCGCGTGGAGGACGGACCCGTCTGGGACGTGGAGCGTGTCTAAGTCTGAAAGGAACGAAAGGAACGATTGCGTTTGGCTGGAAACTTCTTCTTGAAGACTGATGGTAGAAGAGTACTTTTGCCACCAGTAGCCTCACTAATCATCTCCTTAAGTTCAGATCCAAACAGTAAGGACCCCTGAAAAGGTAAAGAAAGCAAGGCTTTCTTAGAGGCAGTGTCAGCAGACCAAATTTTCAACCAAAGAGCACGTCTAGCCACCACAGAGGAAGTAGAGGCCCTTGCCATCATGCGCACAGCATCAAAAGCAGCGTCAGAAACATAATTTTGAGCTTCTAATATATTAGCAAGAAGCTGCAACTGCTCAAACACTGGTGCATCCTGGCGAACTGCCTCAGTCAGTTGTTCAGTCCAGGCCGCAATAGCCCTATTAACCCACGCCACTGCAAAGGTTGGACGCATGGCAGTGCCAATAGACGCAAAAATGGATTTAAGACAAATCTCTAACTTTTTGTCCGTCCAATCCTGCAGGGCCGAGGCACCTGACACAGCTAAGGCAGTAGATTTGGATAAACTAGAAATAGGAGCATCCACTTTAGGAGGATGAACCCATTTTGCCACTTCAGCCTCAGGAAAAGGATAAAGTTTAGCAAACTTTTTGGACACAGAAGAGGATTTTTCAGGATTCCTCCACGCATCAGAGACTAAACGAGCAAGAGTAGGGTTATTAGGAAAACAAACCACAGCCTTAGATGGTTTTTGGAAAACATCAGTTGGATCATGAGTAGATTCCTGAGTCAGAGGAAGGTTGAGCGTAGTTAGCACAGCTCTGATCAAACCCACAGCCGAAACTTCAGGGTCACATTCATAAGGGTCACCAATGGACCTATTAGATTCTATAACAGTGCCTTCCTCAGCATCAGAATCCTGCAAAAGTTCTTCCTCAGAAGAATCAGACACATCAGGAGCCCCCTGTGGCTTAGGCAGGGAGGTCCTGATTGTGGAGGGGGTCTGCCAGACTTGCAGGGCCCCCTGAACCTGAGAGGGAAAGAGTTGGAGAGTGGATCTGAGATCCCTAGTGGCAGCTTTAAACTTTTACCCAAGTTGGCTCAATAGCGTGGCTGGGAAGCCCAGGGTTGCTATCATGACTTTCTGCACATTTTGGGCATAAATGACCTGAAAATTCTCTAGGCAGCCCAGAGTGACAAGAGGAGCAAAACGCAATGGGGAAAATGGACACCCCAGCCTCTTTAGTCTTGGGTCTAGCCCCTGACTCCAGTGGAGTAGACATGCTCACAGCGTCAGATATACTCCACTAAGAAAAATCACCCAGTAGAAGTGTGAAAGATTAAAGTTTCACCCCAGAAATGTCTAAAATCGAACTTATCTGGCCAGCGAAGGGTTAATCTGCTGAGAGGAGAGAAGGCTCGGTCCCTGCGTAGTATACTCGCTGAGAATAACACCACAAAATGGCTGCCGCGACGGTAGCCAATCAGAAAACGAGCGCGAAACAGGTGCTCATGGGAATCGTAGTTTTTCTCAGAAGTACCCCAAAACAGTGCCCGAAGCCCCTCCAGACTCCCAACACACCGAATCTAGCTACCGGATGATAGAGCAGGGGAAGACCAACAAAATGAGCCCTCTCTGAAGTTGCTGTGACAAGCGGTTCCAGAGATACGTCCCACACTGTATAAACCCATAGAGAGTAAAGGAGCAATGGCGTCTATGCGGCTAAAAGCGCGCTTAAAGGCGCAACATTAAATATTAATAAATTATTCCTGAGAGAAAAAGTTCACCAAACACACTTCTAGCACATGTAAAACATGAGAAAATAACAACCCAAAGCTCCAAAACCCAGGGAATACCACAGACATTGCATAAATACAAGCAATAGAAATAAAAACACCCTATGAGTGCTGGAGTGCAAAATGAGAACTCCCAAATACATGCCCAAAGAAGGGACACTGTGGGACAAGTGGACCTTCAGCACTCAAAGGGTGGCTCACCTTTCTGCAGGACTTCTGTCTTCAGGTAACCATGTTAAAAAGGGAATCAACCAGAGGAAAATTCCCCAGCAGGGAAGCTACTTGACTCAAGTTGTTCCCTCTTCAGGGCATAAGGTCCACCAGAAAATCCCTGGAAGCTGCACCAGCCACTTTGGAGAGGGCAATTCACAGCCATGGTCACCCGCCTAATGGTGGTATTCCATATTTGAAGAAAAAACAATAAAAAACTAAAGTAGAATGAGAGATGTTCTCCACCTGGTGTGCACAGCACACAGGAACAAATCAATCTGGCTTGGCTCTGGCCTGAAGGCAGCTTAAGAAGGAGGGGAGGCTCCACCCCCTGCATACATTTGAATGAATGTTCCTGCCTATTAAAGGGGCGGATCGCCTCCCATTGTACCAGTGACCTGTATTGGACGACGGTGAAAAAGATTTGACTGATTTCCTGATGAGTGCTGTCTCTTCTACGAAACCTTAGGCTGAGTACCTTTTTCTATATATATATAATATATATATATATATATATATATATATATATAAAATATATACACACACACACACACACACACATTTTGGAGCAAACCAAATACGCTATTGGAGATATTCAAATTCCCATTGATTTCAAAGGTGTATTGGAGACCTCTAACATTCAATGAGTTAAAATACTGATTTAGATGAATGGGAATTTTTACTTGTCCCCATAGTGCAATTGTTTTCTGCCGGATTGCTTTCTTTCCCTGTTCTGGGCCCAGTTTTCCTGCTCTGATGTCACTGACGTCAGCATACAATGTTGAGAAGACAAACTTTTCAGACATTGGTAGATACAGAAGTGAGACGAGCCAATGGGAGCCAGGCAGAAAAAGGTTCCACCCTGGCAGAGCCTTCTCACATAAACAGCACAGACAGAGTGGTCAGATGGAAAGAGAGGAAGTAGAAATGAGGTACATTAGAGCAGGGCTGGTCAACTGTGTGACCTCTAGTTGTTGCTTTGTTGGGGATGATGGGAGTTGTAGTCCCCAACAGCAGGAGCTCAAACAATTAACTATCCCTGCATTAGTGGGACACACAGGGATACCAGAGAGGAAAAAATATAAAGGGAAAATCTAGAGAGGAGGGAAACAGTGGGGAAATCTGGGGGCAATGTATAGAAAAAGCTTGGAATTTAATAACATACTGTGGTTCGCAGAAAAGTCTTAAAAACCCGGACCCCATTACAGGCTCCTGCATGAAACCTTTACATTACATTATTCTAAGGAGCCTATGCACTAAGATCACCAAAGGTGTAGAATTGGCTCCACAGAATAACATATGAATTGGAGACATTATATCACCGTAGAACTCATCTCCGCTTTATCACGTCTTTGTGCATCTCCACTATGGTTACCATAAGAGGGAAGCCAAGAAGCGACAAAGCAGCCCAGCCCATAAGGGATAAAGAGTTTCCTCAGGATTGGATGCCCTGTGTCTCCCAGTGGACTATGAGAAAATGTTTTACTGTAGGGTAGAAATATCCCCTTTTCTCTTGCATCCAGTGGGGGAAACAGGGACAGTGGTGATGTCCAATAGAAATCTGAAAAAAAAATACAGGGAGGAAGAGAAAACAGAACAAAACAAATGTAGTTTCCAAAACTTGCATCCACTGAAACCAGAAAATGAACTTTGTAAACGTTAATGAATGTATGAAATGAAGTCCAAGCGCTGACTTTGTGCATTTGTTCTTGGTGCTTTAAAGCCACATACTTTTGGACCTGATAGAAAGATCTTCATCTTTAAGGGTACTGGTTTGGAAAATGTTATAATCCATTTGATCTAAGAAGCAACCTCAACTTTTGAAGCAGGTTCTCCCTTTTTGGGACCTTCAGGAATGACGACTAGAAAATCCATTTGTCATAATGAAGCTGTAGCTTTGATGTGGTGCTTAAAGGGATCGTAATGCTTCACAAAAACAGCAGCTTCCTTTTACCTAGTGTAAGCCACCTTCCCTCAGATGTGGAATCTGGTTCTGGGACCGGACAGGTCACAGCAAGGGACAATCTTACTGTGAGCATTAAGGAAATACCTGCCCCCTTGACAGGTTTTTCCTTATGATCACTGAAGATTGTCCCTCTCTGTGATTCATCCGGACAGTATTTCTGCTCTGAGGTGAGCAGTGCTACATCAGTAAAAGGGGCGGGAGGGGTATACTTTATCATTCAATTACTCTTGAACTACAACACTGACAGTATTGAAATTAGGAGGCAAATATAGTTGTTGATATCTTTATTGGCTAACTAAACAGATTTCAGATGCAAGCTAAAGGGATCTGAATCCTTGTAATGGGGGACGCACATGCTTTACCTTACCAAAAAGCAAGTCTGGTTCATAAGAAGCTAAGGCGATGTAGTAACATCATTTTTTGCGTATTCCAGTAATGTAGATTACAACCGGACAAATAAATATTCCACATTCTGTGATAAATGTTTGCTGAAACGGATTAGTCTTTAAAAACAACTGCGCCTGGAACTGGCATAGTAGGAAGTTTAGAAAGATGTGAGAATAAGGCATTCACCACTGGAGGATCAGAACATTTCTCCAATCATTAGGAAAAGGATAATTGTAATTCAACTTTTTGGAATACTACGTTTATGTTTGGGTGTTTTCCATTCATCTGAAATAATTTTCTATAACCAATTGTATGCTGGGAAGGTAGTATGTGACTCCTTTCTGCATTTAATCAGATTCTTAGATGGATTCTGAGGTTGTTGGTGGTCCCAACATTTCAAGGCCTTAACTTTGCATTTCAAACAATAAAAATTGAACACCAAGGTGTCTGGCTTCCTTCCTTTTTTTACCAGTATCTCCCCTCTGGGCTCTGAGATGGCAAACCTCCCTTCCAGAAAAAAGGATAAAAAGTTAGAGAAGCCCAAATATAATTGAAGTTCCCCTCATAGAAGCCGATTCTCCAAAACAGTTATATTCTCCTAAAACATCTCAGAGGAAACAGGTATGTTTCCTACTTTAGTCTAGAACAGTTTCAGCAAGAAGGTAAAGATGAGAAAGAATAGTGATCATTACTGCCCTGTTGCTGTGTTCTGAAGTGATTACTAATAGGAAAATGGTGTTTGAGGAAAAAGTGTCAGAATCAGGGTTGACCTAGCAGTCAAGACGTTACCAGCTGGTAGAGAGTGCTGGATGGGACGTGTGGCTAGAGAGAGTAGGCAGACCAGGGAGGCTCTTGCTGTGGCCTAGACTGGGTAAAGTTGTTGGCCACAAGGCTAGTCAGTCAGCCCCAGAGGAGCTGGAAACTGGACCAGGGTGAGCACCCCCAGCAACTGCAAGTGGTAACTGAGTCAGACCAGTAGAAGCTGAAGAACTTCAATATGCAGAGGCGGGAACTGAGGAGAGTCAACAGTTCGAAGGAAGCACTCAGAATGAGCGGCTACAGTAAGTAGCATGCACACTGCAAGAAGGAGGAGTTGGATATCATAGCCAGAGGTCGAAGTTGAGGGAAACAGTCAAGCAGAGTCAGAGGTCATAGCCAGAGGTTGAAGCCATTTGATCTGCAGATGAACCAAGGTGAGCAGACATGCGGAGCCAAAGGTCGAAGCCAGTCGATCAGAGGATGAACCAAGGAGAGCAGACAAACTGAGTTGGACTTCGGAGCCTGGGGTTGGAGTATGGTATAGGAATACAGCGAAGACAAGACTGGATACTGGGTCAAAAAGGAGCCGGGCTGAAGACTAGGAGACCACATGAAGAATATCACAGGAACCCTATCAAGCAAAGATATGATGGTTGGGTATGTCCCTGCCCATCTGAGAAGGAAGATACAGGTAACAGCAGCCTATCAAATGAAGAAGAGGAGGGAACACAAGCACGGGTGAGCAGAATCGTGACAAAAAAGAAGTGAGATTTCAATACCCCATTCTTCAGTGAGAAGATCCACCTATGTCAGAGCCCAGGAAATTGCCTGCTCGGGAGGAAAGACTACCAATAGCCAATGTGGCTGCACCACATTGGTACGCACAGAATTCTGGCCTACAGAAATCAAGCTAAATAAAACTAAAATTAGCCATAAAACAAACCATAAAATGCTCCACAGGCCCCTCATATGTCTCTTGCTGTGAATGTTATGGGGTCATCTGTTTGCCCTCTCTGGTGTACCGTTGCTCCAACCAGAACTAGTGGTAGATGGGCAGAAGCTGCAATGCCAGAGTTAAATGGTGTTGAGCATGGTACCCTGCTCCTACTGCAATTGGCAAAAATGCACTCATAAGCAACGTGGGAATAAGACTACGCCATAGCATGGTGATACATAATAGAACACAGAATTTATGGGCCATTGTTTTAAGAACAAGAATACCCACCTTTGGTAATAAGTAGAGTGTCCCACTCCAAGCACTGTCATAGTTAGTCCACAATCTGACAGTACTTCATACGAGCATCAATGACTTTTTTAAGTTACCACTCACATAAATACAGCAAAAGTACATCCAGAGCACATCGAGGCTTGTTATTCACTGTTTCCCACATCTCTCAGTCACTGCCCTCAATGACAAGATGGTAAAAATAAAGCATCACTCCTCTTACCCACATTTCTCACTCAGTTAAAGGGACAGTAATACTTAGTTTTATCTTTATTTTATTTTGTAGGCAATAAAAAAAACATGAAGAACGATATAAGTCTTATCTCTCAAACCTTTATAGTTTGAGAGATATTCACAAGCAAAGTTTCCCCTTTTACCTAGTGTAAGCCATCTCTTCTCAGATGTGGAATCCAGTCCATAGACCAGACAGATAACAGAAGGGGACAATCTTCTTCCTATGAGAACAATGAAAGCCCTGCCCCCCTTGACAAGTTTTTCAGGTTTTTCCCTTATCTTAATTGAAGATTGTCCCTCTCTGCAGTCTACCTGGGCACCTCCCTTCTGATCTGGCTGAGCAGTGTTACATCAGTAAAAGGGGCGGGAGGGGGGTACTTTGTCATTGAATTACTCTTGAACTACAACTCTGACAGAATTGAAATAACACTCTCCAAAGTCCAAATACTATGATGATTAATTAGAGCTGCTTTTATTATGAAACATTACTATCCCTTTAAGTCTGAGCGGATATGTGAGCTAATGTGAAAAACATCAGCCAGTGCAGTCTTAGTGAGAAGTGCCACATAGAGACCATCTCCTGCAGTCTCTGGTGAAGACAGGTTCCAAAGGGTAAGATAAAAGGCACAGTAAAAGTGATCTATAGGCAGAGCTGCAGGGGTAAAATAGGGCAGGGGAGTGGAAGCAGCTTAATTTTAGTTAAGTATTTCTATTGGGTGCAAGAATAATATAAGTTGTTCTTTGTATATAAATAAATGTTATAACAAGCTCTTACATGTAACCTTGCCATACCATAACAGAACGTAAAATAAGTTACATCAAATGTGCGGTTATTCAACAAGCAGGGGAAGGCAGTTCTCCTTTGCACTGCTCACTTCCTGTTGAGTCTTACACAGTAGAGTGCAGCATCCTGACCAGGAAGTGATGAGTGCAAAGGAAAACTGTTTCCCCCAGGTAGTTGATACACAGCACATGCAATAAATATAAATATGATTAGTTTGGGGTCTTGGTTGGTGTCCATTCACAAAGAATTATGTCAGCTTCTGTAGACATGTTATTTAGTACTAATTAAAGATTCATTTTGGGGAACAAATTCTCACAGAATCAATTTATTGTGGCCATTAGGATTTTCTGCCCTGATTAAGGTGTGGGGAGGGGCTTATAATTAGGGGATGTTAATGGTCCTTTAAACTCGACAATAAGGTCCTGATTAGTACAAGCCATTACAATGGGAGTGATACCTGCATCGGAGGTCAGACGTACCTGCACCATGGTCCAGCCATTTACTTGCTTACACTGAGGGGGTAGCGCCAATGCATCAAAATAGTAAACTCCTCCCAGACATGTGAACTGGCGCAGGTCTACCACATCTTCCTCCAGACCATCATCCTCTTGTTCCTCATGGGATATCGGTGATGGGGAGCGACCTAGCACAGGTAAGGCAACTAAGGTCATATGTCCAACGAAAGTGGAGTAATTCTGGGAAAAACCAACTACACTATAGGGGACAAATACCCCTACCCCCAACATTCCCGTTGATTTAAATGGGGCCTTTAACCCCTTGAATGCTAGAAAGTTCCCATCCCTTTTCCATACTTAACGCTACCTCCCCTCAGACCGGACCGATCGCAATGAGGGACAATCTTCTGTCAGTATAAGGAAAACCCTGTCCTCTTGGCGAAGAAGGGAAGGTTTTTCCTTATGCTGACAGAAGATTGTCCCCGTTGAGATCCATCCAGGCCGGCTTGCTGCTCTGACGGGAGGCATCATGATGTATGGGAAAGGGGTAGGAGGGGGACACTTTAATTAAAATAAAAATAAAGAGACAACATTATGAGCAGTTAGAAAGGTCCGTATATTTAAGAATAGTGCTTGCATTAATATCTGAACACTACAATCCCTTTATTGGGAATTTTTATTAGTCCTCTAAAAACCTAGAGCCATCAGACTTCTCATTATTCATCTCTTTGATCATGGTTAGGGATGTACATGCATAGTGGCTTAAATCCTTACAGTGTCAGAGGGCTGTGAACCAGTTTACTAGGACAGACAGTCACCTCCTAGAAAACATCTGACTGGGTTTTGGGAATTTGGATGTAAGAGGTTGACGCTTTGGCCCATCTACTGTAGGGGATCCCAGACGTCCTATGTTATTGACATGATTTAGCTCTGTCTGTCTCCATGCCACTGCTCATCCAAACTCATGGTCCCATCACTCACCTCTCCTCCTCTTTAGCTTCCTTCCTGTAGACCAGTGGTTCTCAACTCCTGTCCTCAGGACCCACTAACAGGCCAGGATGTGATGATTTCCTTGTTAGAGCACAGGTGAGTTAATCAATGTGAATGAGCCTCTGATCACATGATTTCCTTGTTAGAGCACAGGTGAGTTAATCAATGTGAATGAGCCTCTGATCACATGATTTCCTTGTTAGTGCACAGGTGAGTTAATCAATGTGAATGAGCCTCTGATCACATGATTTCCTTGTTAGAGCACAGGTGAGTTAATCAGTGTGAATGAGCCTCTGATCACATGATTTCCTTGTTAGTGCACAGGTGAGTTAATCAATGTGAATGAGCCTCTGATCACCACACCTGTGCTCTAGCAGAGAAATCCCTAATTCCTGGCCTGTTAGTGGGTCCTGAGGGCAGGAGCTGAGAACCTCTGCTGTAGACTTTCCTTCCTGATCAACACTTAATGACATTTTCTATAAACTTGTATAATTTAATGTTATTATAAAAATGTTCACTGTTATAACAAGGTTGTGTATAGACTATACCTGCCATTTTTTGTTTGATGTTTAAAATAAAGAAAGAAAATAAAGGAAAATATTTCATGTGTGTATGAAAACGGTAGGTGCACACAAACCTTCTGATGTGGAGCCCAGATGACTCTCTGCCTTTTTATCTGACTGCTCTCCAGGCTTCTCATGGGAATCAGCGACACTCTTAGGTTCCTCTCTGGTTGATAAACGGCTCAGAGCGCTCTAGGGTGAAGAGAAAGGGGGTGGGGTGTCAGTGTGGGAGATTTATAAAAGGGGAGTTAATGGAAACGAGGTGTTAAAATAGCTGTAAGATTGTCTCTGGAAGTTATAAACGTAGTAAAGACAGTTTAGGAGGACATAATGGCATGTAGTACCTTTTTTATAAAATGGAGTAAAGAAGTTTGTAAAAAGTAGCTCAGTGAATTTATAAGGAAATGTCGCTATTTGTGACAATTTAGCAACAGAATTTTTGCTGAATATTTAAGGCCGTGTCTGCCCCGTTCTCATTCTTTATGTTCATCACATTTATACATGCACTTAGAATACTTTATAAATACCAACACTCATAATAAGGAATAAGGACATTTCAAGGTTCTGTTCACAAAAACGAACAAGAACACTTTTTATAAATCTCCTGCAGTGTCTTTAAATGGACAGCAATACTTAAAAATTACTAATCCCTATATTGTATTAATAAAGAAAAGAAATGATTTGCCCCAGTGACACCTCTCAAACCTTTATGGTTTGAGAGATATTCACTCCCAAAGTTCCCCCCTTCCTCCCCTATCCCTGAAGTCAGCGTTGTAGCTGACTGCAGGGGAAGCCTGTCCTACGATCATCTGGCGGCTCTGGCAAGATGTCCGTGCTTCCTGCTATTGTCAGCCTCCGAAAAACTGGAAAATCTTTGAAACTAGGTAATATTTCTGGCGACTAGCGCTACTAAGCAGCTAGTCGCCAGATGAAGACTTAATTACCGTAAAGTTATTGCGGGGTGGTAGTTCCCCTTTAATCAATTTATTTTTGTTCTGCTTCATGTGATCAGCGAAGCATGGGTGCCGTAGAGTCAGTATTCTCAGAACCTTGAATTTCCACTTGTCTGATCACGAGTGAGAACTGTAAAGTCGTCTTAGAAGGATCAGTAAAGGTTAATTACGAAAAGCAAGTATTGTAGGTCGTATCCTGCTGAATAAAACATGGGTACTTCTAATAATATGAGATGCTACATTCAAAAAGTTATTACTGTCCAAACTGACACAAAGTAGTAGAGCTGTTGCTATCACATTCCATGGAGGACTGTAGTCAGTGACTCACAGCTCCCATAGACTGCAACAGAGCAACCGTGTGGACACCAGGGGTCTGTACAAACATCCCCCAGTACAGTTTTACTCCTACAATATATGTATTTGTTTCATGATAAAGGTTTATAACATGACTAGCTGAAGAGCCGGTTACATGGGGCACAGTGCCACTGCCAGACAGTCGCGGGGCAGTCATGTGCAGTAGAGACTGCCCGCGCCGCGGCGGAGCGTCCAGCTCTGTATCAGCTGCGGCACGGGCAGTCTCTACTGCACATGACTGCGTCGTTACACATGTTTTAGCGAATTATTATATAGGATTATACCATTATACAAATCATTGGTAAGACCTCACCTTGAATACGCAGTACAATTTTGGGCACCAGTTCTGAAAAAGGATATACTAGAACTAGAGAGGGTACAGCGAAGACGGGTATTCAACGCATTGCAAAGCAATGTGGTGGATCCCCCCTCGGCTCTCAAAGGGTTCGTTTTATTACGTTCCTGTATTTCCCTTTTCCATTTCTACTGGAAAAATCATTCCAGGACTATTTTCATTTTCTCATTGACTCTTTCAGCACCAGAGAAGTGCTCAAATCATTGCAAAACAGTTGCTCAAAGTGTAATCTGGGAATATTTATTTTCCCATGGACTCGGTTTTCTACCTTTCGATCGTCTGGCTTAATTTCTTCATCTACCCCAATAGTGCTTTCCGCTGCGGTTTTATTCTCCTCCGCTCCCAACTCTGGTGATGGGCTGAGCAGGACAATGGTTTCCGCCGCATTGGTCTCCTCCGTTTCTCTAGACCGTGGAAGGAAAGTCAGACTATGACACGAGAGGTGATCGTAGACTGTGTGAAGGATTCGCACAGCAATGCTGCTCAGAGCTAGCTGCTTGGGTAACTCAAATCCAATGGATTCCTCTGCAAAGCTGTAACCTTTAAACCTACAATGAAGGAATCCGGTACAATCACTTATTGTACTGTGAGATGGGCAGATCATATAGGAGAGCCAGTAAATGGTATGATGTCACATTTAGAGATAAATCTCCATACAACAGAACTTAAAGACATCCTATCACGTAAAATCAACTGGTGATTTTCAAAGAGCTTTCAAAATCCCTTGATACTGTATAAGAAAATTATTTAGATAACTAGTTTTTGAGTTATTTCGAAGTATAGATGATTGTAATTAAGGCATGCCATGCAGGCACTTCCTGTCTGATCCCCAAAAGCATTGCCCACCTCCCCTAGAAATGTCTTCCTCTCTTATCCCTACATTACCGCCTCCACTGACTGACACTGCTCAGTAATGCATTACCCACCTCCCCTAGCACTGACTTCCTGTCTTATCCCTACATTACCTCCCCCACTCACTGACACTGCTCAGTAATGTATTACCCACCTCCCCTAACACTGACTTCCTATCTTATCCCTACATTACCTCCCCACTCACTGACACTGCTCACCAATACATTACCCACCTCCCCTAGCACTGACTTCCTGTCTTATCCCTACATTACCTCCCCACTCACTGACACTGCTCAGTAATGCATTACCCACCTCCCCTAACACTGACTTCCTATCTTATCCCTACATTACCTCTCCACTCACTGACACAGCTCAGTAATGCATTACCCACCTCCCCTAGCACTGACTTCCTGTCTTATCCCTACATTACCTCCCCCACTCACTGACACTGTTCAGCACTGCATTACCCACCTCCCCTAGCACTGACTTCCTGTCTTATCCCTACATTACCTCCCCCACTCACTGACACTGCTCAGCAATGTATTACCCACCTCCCCTAGCACTGACTTCCTATCTTATCCCTACATTATCTCCCCCACTCACTGACACTGCTCAGCAATGTATTACCCACCTCCCCTAGTACTGACTTCCTGTTTTATCCCTACATTACCTCCCCACTCACTGACACTGCTCAGCATTGCATTACCCACCTCTCCTAGCACTGACTTCCTGTCTTATCCCTACATTACCTCCCCACTCACTGACACTGCTCAGCAAAGCATTACCCACCTCCCCTAGCAATGACTTCCTGTCTTATACCAACATTACCTCCCCACTCACTGACACTGCTAAGCAATGCATTGCCCAACTCCCCTAGCACTGACTTCCTGTCTTATCTCTACATTACCTCCCCACTCACTGACACTGCTCAGCAATGCATTACCCACCTCCCCTAGCACTGACTTCCTGTCTTATCCCTACATTACCTCCCCCACTCACTGACACTGCTCCGTAATGCATTACCCACCTCTCCTAGTACTGACTTCCTGTCTTATCCCTACATTACATCCCCACTCACTGACACTGCTCAGCAATACATTACCCACCTCCCCTAGCACTGACTTCCTGTCTTATCCCTAAATTACCTCACCACTCACTGACACTGCTCAGCAATGCATTACCCACCTCCCCTAGCACTGACTTCCTGTCTTATCCCTACATTACCTCCTCACTCACAGATACTGCTCAGCAATGCATTACCCACCTCCCCTACCACTGACTTCCTGTCTTATCCCTACATTACCTCCCCACTCACTGACACTGCTCAGTAATGTATTACCCACCTCCCCTAGCACTGACTTCCTGTCTTATCCCTACATTACCTCCCCACTCACTGTCACTGCTCAGCAATGCATTACCCACCTCCCCTAGAACTGACTTCCTGTCTTATCCCTACATTACCTCCCCCACTCACTGACACTGCTCAGCAATACATTACCCACCTCCTCTAGCACTGACTTCCTGTCTTATCCTTACATTACCTCCCCACTCACTGACACTGCTCAGCAATGCATTACCCACCTCCCCTAGCACTGACTTCCTGTCTTATCCCTACATTACCTCCCCCACTCACTGACACTGCTCAGCAATACATTCCCCACCTCCCCTAGCACTGACTTCCTGTCTTATCCCTATATTACCTCCCACACTGACTGACACTGCTCAGCAATGCATTGCCCATCTCCCCTAGCACTGATTCCTGTCTTATCCCTACATTACCTCCCCACTCACTGACACTGCTCAGCAATGAATTACCCACCTCCCCTAGCACTGCCTTCCTATCTTATCCCTACATTACCTCCCCACACTCTGACACTGCTCAGTAATGCATTACCCACCTCCCCTAGCACCGACTTCCTGTCTTATCCCTACATTACCTCCCCACTCACTGACACTGCTCAGCCATGTATTACCCACCTCCCCTAGCACTGACTTACTGTCTTATCCCTATATTACCTCCCCCCACTCACTGACACTGCTCAGCAATGCATTACCCACCTCCCCTAGCACTGACTTCCTGTCTAATCCCTACATTACCTGCCCCCACTCACTGACACTGCTCAGCAATGCATTACCCACCTCCCCTAGCACTGACTTCCTGACCTATCCCTACATTACCTCCCCACTCACTGACACTGATGAGCAATGTATTACCCACCTCCCCTAGCACTGACTTACTGTCTAATCCCTACATTACCTCCCCCCACTCACTGACACTGCTCAGCAATACATTACCCACCTCCTCTAGCACTGACTTCCTGTCTTATCCCTACATTACCTCCCCACTCACTGACACTGTTCAGCAATGCATTACCCACCTCCCCTAACACTGGCTTCCTGTCTTATCCCTACATTACCTCTCCACTCACTGACACTGCTCAGTAATACATTACCCACCTCCCCTAGTACTGACTTCCTGTCTTATCCCTACATTACCTCCCTACTCACTGACACTGCTCAGTAATGTATTACCCACCTCCCCTAGCACTGACTTCCTGTCTTATCCCTACATTACCTCCCCACTCACTGACACTGCTCAGCAATGCATTACCCACCTCCCCTAGCGCTAACTTCCTGTCTTATCCCTAAATTACCTCTCCACTCACTGACACTGCTCAGCAATGCATTACCCACCTCCCCTAGCACTGACTTCCTGTCTTATCCCTACATTACCTCCCCACTCACTGACACTGCTCAGCAATGCATTACCCACCTCCCCTAGGGCTGACTTCCTGTCTTATCCCTAAATTACCTCTCCACTCACTGACACTGCTCAGCAATGCATTACCCACCTCCCCTAGCACTGACTTCCTGTCTTATCCCTACATTACCTCTCCACTCACTGACACTACTCAGCAATACATTACCCACCTCCCCTAGCACTGACTTCCTGTCTTATCCCTACATTACTTCCCCACTCACTGACACTGCTCAGTAATACATTACCCACCTCCCCTAGCACTGACTTCCTATCTTATCCCTACATTACCTCCCCACTCACTGACACTGCTCAGCAATGTATTACCCACCTCTCCTAGCACTGACCTCCTGTCTTATCCCTACATTACCTCCTCACTCACAGATACTGCTCAGTAATACATTACCCACCTCCCCTAGAACTGACTTCCTGTCTTATCACTACATTACCTCCCCACTCACTGACACTGCTCAGTAATGTATTACCCACCTCCCCTAGCACTGACTTCCTGTCTTATCCTTACATTACCTCCCCACTCACTGACACTGCTCAGCAATGCATTACCCACCTCCCCTAGCACTGACTTCCTGTCTTATCCCTACATTACCCCTCCCACTCACTGACACTGCTCAGTAATGCATTACCTAGCTCCCCTAGCACTGACTTCCTGTCTTATCCCTACATTACCTCCCCCACTCATTGACACTGCTCAGTAATGTATTACCCACCTCCCCTAGCACTGACTTCCTGTCTTATCCCTACATTACCTACCCACTCACTGACACTGCTCAGTAATGTATTACCCACCTCCCCTAGCACTGACTTCCTGTCTTATCACTACATTACCTTCCTACTCACTAATAGTCAGCAAATGCATTACCCACCTCCCCTAGTACTGACTTCCTGTCTTATCCCTACATTACCTCCTCACTCACTGACACTGCTCAGTAATGTATTACCCACCTCACCTAGTACTGACTTCCTGTCTTATCACTACATTACCTTCCCACTCACTAATAGTCAGCAAATGCATTACCCACCTCCCCTAGCACTGACTTCCTGTCTTATCACTACATTACCGCCACAATCACTGACAGTGCTTAGCAATGCACTGCCAAACCCCCAGAGTCGATTCCAAAAGCTCCTTCAAAATCACCAAATCATTCAATGGGTTAAAAAAAAAGGTGAATGTTTATCTATCCTTCATTGCGCAGTTGATATGCCCCAGAATGTCCGAAGTTGTCAGTACCTGGGGTTCTTGTTGAGATTAGCCCAGATGCATAGAGTCACGTTATCATTCTTAATGACCTTCTGCATGTTGCCAGTGTCTATGTCAGCCAGGGATGAGGCATTCTGTGTGTGAGAGAGACAAGGTGCTACATTACGGAACAGACACTTCAATACACACTACTGAGTCACAATTATCTACCTAACACCTGTCTGACTATCTATCTTGTGTGTGTTTATGTCTGTGCATCGCAATGCTAATCCTGAGGACACACCAACAGATCAGCTTTTCAAGATCTCCCTGATTAATCACTAGTGAGTAATTACTGTCTCTGTCATTGTAACTGAGCTGCCTTTGCTTAATTAGGCTTACTATTTTGCAGTTCTACGAGGACTGGAGCGGAGTATCGCTGATATATGTTATGCTTATCATTTATTTGTAATATAATTTTTTTGAGAAATTAATCTTTGCTTGTTGGCGGCACAGTCTGTCACTTTATACTAATGAATTCATAATGGTTTGAATAGAGACAGAGAGTTCTTATCTCATTATCACATTATGGATGGACCTTTCCAACAGCCCTAATGGGATCGTAAATACCTCTAAAGCCTCAGAGGAAGACTGCAATTTACCACTGACTGATCAAAGTATCTGGATCTGGACTGCGTTCTCTTATCTGATTTCCATTCTAAACAATGCAATGTGTACTTGTATATAAGAGATGTTTTCATATTTATCTGTATAACATGCCTGAGGAAGAGACCTAAGGTCTTGAAAGCTTGCATCCTAAATCTGCTTAGTTAGCCACTAAAGGTATCAATAACTATATTTGCCTCCTGTATTTCTACTGCTAACACAGTACCAACTCTCATCTGTTATGAATGGATCTAGGCCGAGTCCACACACTGTGATATGAATGATCTAGTCCACACACTGTGATATGAATGGATCTAGTCCACACACTGTGATATGAATGGATCTAGGCAGAGTCCCCACACTGTGATATGAATGAATCTAGGCCGAGTCCACACACTGTGATATGAATGGATCTAGTCCAGACACTGTGATATGAATGGATCTAGTCCACACACTGTGATATGAATGGATCTAGTCCACACACTGTGATATGAATGGATCTAGACAGAGTCCACACACTGTGATATGAATGGATCTAGTCCACACACTGTGATATGAATGGATCTAGGCAGAGTCCACACACTGTGATATGAATGGATCTAGTCCACACACTGTGATATGAATGGATCTAGGCAGAGTCCACACACTGTGATATGAATGGATCTAGGCAGAGTCCACACATTGTGATATGAATGGATCTGGTCCACACACTGTTATATGAATGGATCTAGTCCACACACTGTGATATGAATGGATCTAGGCAGAGTCCTTGCACTGTGATATGAATGGATCTAGTCCTTGCACTGTGATATGAATGGATCTAGGCAGAGCACACACACTGTGATATGAATGGATCTAGGCCGAGTCCACACACTGTGATATGAATGCTCTAGTCCACACACTGTGATATGAATGGATCTAGTCCACACACTGTGATATGAATGGATCTAGGCAGAGTCCCCACACTGTGATATGAATGAATCTAGGCCGAGTCCACACACTGTGATATGAATGGATCTAGTCCACACACTGTGATATGAATGGATCTAGTCCACACACTATGATATGAATGGATCTAGACAGAGTCCACACACTGTGATATGAATGGATCTAGTCCACACACTGTGATATGAATGGATCTAGGCTGAGTCCACACACTGTGATATGAATGGATCTAGTCCACACACTGTGATATGAATGGATCTAGGCAGAGTCCACACACTGTGATATGAATGGATCTAGGCAGAGTCCACACACTGTGATATGAATGGATCTGGTCCACACACTGTGATATGAATGGATCTAGTCTACACACTGTGATATGAATGGATCTAGGCAGAGTCCTTGCACTGTGATATGAATGGATCTAGTCCTTGCACTGTGAGATGAATGGATCTAGGCAGAGCACACACACTGTGATATGAATGGATCTAGGCATCGTTCACACACTGTGATATGAATGGATCTAGGCAGATTCCACTTACTGGGGGGTCTAATAGCACAGAGAGGGGTAAGATTGGTCTGGAATAGAAATAATTAGCATACTGTGCAGTGAGTTATCATAAAGTGCCAGATTGTGCCACCAACACATAAAGGGCAATTTATAGAACACTTGACACAAACATATAGATATACCAAGAATTAAATAAGTCTGAACTAACAAGATAGGGAAATGGGCACAGCTAATATGCCAACTGGTTCTTATCTGCTGTCAGAGTCTATAGGCCTTATGTATAAAGACAAAGTGGGGCCATTCTGGGAAAAAAACAGCTGCACCAGAGGACAAATCAACATTCCCAAAATATGGTCTGCTTTAAAAAGGGCCTTAAACCCCTCGAATGCAAGCAAGGTCTCCATTGCACTGCATTGTAATATGTTGGAGACCTTTCAAGTATTCAAGGTGTAAATACTCCCTTTAAATCTAAAGAAGCAGTATAATTTCTTATGAAATCATTTATGTTATAGAGCGTTTCCTTCTGAATAAAACAAGAGTGCTCCCACTGCCGTCAGTTACTTTATTCAAAACGTGTTACAGCTCAGATTGTCAGGAAGTGAAGTACAGTGTGTTTACTTCCTGAAAGTTCTGACAGGAAGTGACTCAGCAGTTTCTATGGAGAACTGTAAGTCACCGACTTTCCTCTCAAACAGAATAACTGATTTCATAGAAAAAGTTTAATGCTACTTTAAAGGAGTTTTATTTGTCCCTATGGTGAAGTTGGCTTGCCCCTGAATTGGTGCACTTTGCCTTTATATACAAAACCCCATGTTTATTGGGTGACAGGTCCAGTTTAATAAGGGAATAACCCTCTCCCTACATCAGCCATTCTTTCCCCTCTGTACATGCAGTACATCGCCCCCTGCTGCTCACCTTCAGTAGCTGCTCCGTGGCCTCATTGAATCCCTGCGGTGGAAGCTCCTGCAGTTTCCGGATCGTCTCCTGATACTGCGCCACCTCTTCCTCTGGGAGCTCCTCTGGAGGTGTGTTATAGATCAGGGACTCAAGCTCCTCGATCAGCTACGGTTCAGAATATAAGAGGCCTCTATTCAGGAGGACGCTACAGAGGTGCAATCCTGCAACATACCAACTACCCCAATGGAGACAAACAATATTTCCAAAACCCCATAACTCACAAGTGTCCCTCTTTAGGAGATATTAGAGGTCCGTACCTTCCAAATGTTCCTCTTTAGGAGATATTAGGGGTCTGTACTTCCCAAGTGTTCTTCTTTAGGGGATATTAGGGGTCTGTACCTCCCAAGTGTCCCTCTTTAGGAGATATTAGGGGTCCATTCCACCCAAGTGTCCCTTTTTAGGAGATATTAGGGGTTTGTTCCACCCAAGTGTCACTCTTTAGGAGATATTAGGGATACATACCTCCCAAGTGTCCCTCTTTAGGAGGGAAAATCCCTCACTGAGACCCACTGTCCCTCTTTCCCACCCTGGTGTCCCTGTGTTTAGGACATCAGACTGTGTGGTGTATATATAAGTGTATCACCCTGGTGTCCCTGTGTTTAGGAGATCAGACTGTGTGGTGTGCAAATAAGTGTATCACCCTGGTGTCCCTGTGTTTAGGAGATCAGACTGTGTGGTGTGTATATAAGTGTATCACCCTGGTGTCCCTGTGTTTAGGAGATCAGACTGTGTGGTGTGTATATAAGTGTATCACCCTGGTGTCCCTGTGTTTAGGAGATCAGACTGTGTGGTGTGTATATAAGTGTATCACCCTGGTGTCCCTGTGTTTAGGAGATCAGACTGTGTGGTGTGTATAGAAGTGTATCACCCTGGTGTCCCTGTGTTTAGGAGATCAGACTGTGTGGTGTGTATAGAAGTGTATCACCCTGGTGTCCCTGTGTGTAGGAGATCAGACTGTGTGGTGTGTATAGAAGTGTATCACCCTGGTGTCCCTGTGTTTAGGAGATCAGACTGTGTGGTGTGTATATAAGTGTATCACCCTGGTGTCCCTGTGTTTAGGAGATCAGACTGTGTGGTGTGTATATAAGTGTATCACCCTGGTGTCCCTGTGTTTAGGAGATCAGACTGTGTGGTGTGTATATAAGTGTATCACCCTGGTGTCCCTGTGTTTAGGAGATCAGACTGTGTGGTGTGTATATAAGTGTATCACCCTGGTGTCCCTGTGTTTAGGAGATCAGACTGTGTGGTGTGTATATAAGCGTATCACCCTGGTGTCCCTGTGTTTAGGAGATCAGACTGTGTGGTGTGTATATAAGCGTATCACCCTGGTGTCCCTGTGTTTAGGAGATCAGACTGTGTGGTGTGTATATAAGTGTATCACCCTTGTGTCCCTGTGTTTAGGAGATCAGACTGTGTGGTGTGTATAGAAGTGTATCACCCTGGTGTTCCTCTGTTTAGGAGATCAGACTGTGTGGTGTGTATATATAAGTGTATCACCCTGGTGTCCCTGTATTTAGGAGATCAGACTGTGTGGTGTGTATATAAGTGTATCACCCTGGTGTCCCTGTGTTTAGGAGATCAGACTGTGTGGTGTGTATGTAAGTGTATCACCCTGGTGTCCCTGTGTTTAGGAGATCAGACTGTGTGGTGTGTATAGAAGTGTATCACCCTGCTGTCCCCGTGTTTAGGAGATCAGACTGTGTGGTGTGTGTATATAAGTGTATCACCCTGGTGTCCCTGTGTTTAGGAGATCAGACTGTTTGGTGTATATAGAAGTGTATCACCCTGCTGTCCCCGTGTTTAGGA
The DNA here is from genome assembly GCA_037306005.1 of Rhinophrynus dorsalis. NCBI lineage: Eukaryota > Metazoa > Chordata > Amphibia > Anura > Rhinophrynidae > Rhinophrynus > Rhinophrynus dorsalis. The sequence continues at coordinate 11,786,469 of CM074721.1, forward strand.
GATCAGACTGTGTGGTGTGTGTATATAAGTGTATCACCCTGGTGTCCCTGTGTTTAGGAGATCAGACTGTATGGTGTATATATAAGTGTATCACCCTGGTGTCCCTGTGTTTAGGAGATCAGACTGTGTGGTGTGTATATAAGTGTATCACCCTGGTGTCCCTGTGTTTAGGAGATCAGACTGTGTGGTGTGTATATAAGTGTATCACCCTGGTGTCCCTGTGTTTAGGAGATCAGACTGTGTGGTGTGTATATATAAGTGTATCACCCTGGTGTCCCTGTGTTTAGGAGATCAGACTGTGTGGTGTGTATAGAAGTGTATCCCCCTGGTGTTCCTGTGTTTAGGAGATCAGACTGTGTGGTGTGTATATAAGTGTATCACCCTGGTGTCCCTGTGTTTAGGAGATCAGACTGTGTGGTGTGTATAGAAGTGTATCCCCCTGGTGTTCCTGTGTTTAGGAGATCAGACTGTGTGGTGTATATATAAGTGTATCACCCTGGTGTTCCTGTGTTTAGGAGATCAGACTGTGTGATGTGTATAGAAGTGTATCCCCCTGGTGTTCTTGTGTTTAGGAGATCAGACTGTGTGGTGTATATATAAGTGTATCACCCTGGTGTCCCTGTGTTTAGGAGATCAGACTGTGTGGTGTGTATATAAGTGTATCACCCTGGTGTCCCTGTGTTTAGGAGATCAGACTGTGTGGTGTGTATATATAAGTGTATCACCCTGGTGTCCCTGTGTTTAGGAGATCAGACTGTGTGGTGTGTATAGAAGTGTATCCCCCTGGTGTTCCTGTGTTTAGGAGATCAGACTGTGTGGTGTGTATATAAATGTATCACCCTGGTGTCCCTGTGTTTAGGAGATCAGACTGTGTGGTGTGTATATAAGTGTATCACCCTGGTATCCCTGTGTTTAGGAGATCAGACTGAGTGGTGTGTATATAAGTGTATCACCCTGGTGTCCCTGTGTTTAGGAGATCAGACTGTGTGGTGTGTATAGAAGTGTACCACCCTGGTGTCCCTGTGTTTAGGAGATCAGACTGTGTGGTGTGTATAGAAGTGTATCACCCTGGTGTCCCTGTGTTTAGGAGATCAGACTGTGTGGTGTATATATAAGTGTATCACCCTGGTGCCCCTGTGTTTAGGAGATCAGACTGTGTGGTGTGTATATAAGTGTATCACCCTGGTGTCCCTGTGTTTAGGAGATCAGACTGTGTGGTGTGTATATAAGTGTATCACCCTGGTGTCCCTGTGTAGGAGATCAGACTGTGTGGTGTGTATAGAAGTGTATCACCCTGGTGTCCCTGTGTTTAGGAGATCAGACTGTGTGGTGTGTATATAAGTGTATCACCCTGATGTCCCTGTGTTTAGGAGATCAGACTGTGTGGTGTGTATATAAGTGTATCACCCTGGTGTCCCTGTGTTTAGGAGATCAGACTGTGTGGTGTGTATAGAAGTGTATCACATTGCTCCACAGTAATAGAACTCACATTAAGGTCTATATCAACGTCAGTATATGAGTATATAAATTAGTCTGTCAGTAATATACATTGGTCTTGTTCTAATCTAAATCATTTATTCAGTTACACAAAGAGGTGTCAATAGGCCATGAAATAATATAAATATTCTCGGTAATGCCCCGCCCACCAGCCACACACCCCAGCAACACCCTCTAAAACAAAAGTGTCCCTCTCTGTCAGTTTGGAATGTTGGGAGGTATGAAATCCCCACTGCCTTAAAGGGGACATATAACCACTTCAGGTCGCCAACATATTACTTTGCAATGCATTAGAGCCCTCAACGGCATTCAAAATCCCCATGTAAGTCAATAGGATTTTATATTTGCACTCTATGGTACAGATAGTGTGTTCCAGAATTGCTCCACTTTTGTTCAGACATATAGCCTATCAAGGGTTAGTAGGTCTTCTTCACTTAAAGGGATAGTAATACTTCGTTTTAACTTTATTTTATTTTGTAGGCATTAAAAAAAATGAAGAATGATATAAGTCTTATCTCTCAAACCTTTATGGTTTAAGAGATATTCACAAACAAAGTATCCCCCCCCCCTGTTCAACCACATCAGAAGGGAGGTGCCCAGGTAGACTGCAGAGAGGGACAATCTTCAATTAAGATAAGGGAAAAACCTGAAAAACTTGTCAAGGGGGGAAGGGCTTTCATTGTTTTCATACAAAGAAAATTGTCCCCTTCTGTTATCTGTCTGGTCTTACAACCTGATCCACATCTGAGAAGAGATGGCTTACACTAGGAAAAAGGGTCAGGAGGGGAACTTTGCTTGTGAATATCTCATAAACCATAAAGATTTGAGAGATAAGACTTATATCATTCTTCATGTTTTTTTAATGCCTACAAAATAAAATAAAGTTAAAACGAAGTATTACTATCCCTTTAACCTTTTGGATACTAGAGATATATTCAGTTAATTGTAAAATAAAGCAACCTCTCTAGCAGGGGAGGGCTGCCACCTTGTGGCCAGGGGGGAAAATACAATCAAGTGGCCCATTTCAATTATAGTTCCAGCCCACTGACCCTCTATAGTTCATTTTAAAAATGGCATTAATGTTGTGAAGTGATACCACAGAGCTTACAATTGAAATTATGCTACACTAGTGATACCACAGAGCTTACAGATGAAATGGAGAGACACTAGTGATACCACAGAGCTTATAATTGAAGTGAAGCTACACTAGTGATACCACAGAGCTTACAATTGAAGTGAAGCTACGCTAGTGATAACACAGAGGTTACAGTTGAAATGGGCTACACTAGTGATACCTCAGAGCTTACAGTTAAAGTCATAGTAATACATTGTTAAAATTAACTTTAATTCTGTAGATATAAAAAAAAATTAATTGCACTCAGTCCTATCTCTCAAACCTCTATGGTTTGAGAGATATAAGCTTACAAAGATCCCCTTCCCTCCCCTTGCACTGACGTTAGCTTTCTGTCTTAGAGAAGGAGATCCCGGACCGCAGACCATCCTGTGGCTCTTCAGCAGAGTTAGAAAGAAATACTTCATTTGAACGGTCTACAACATTGATCCGTAATTGCGCTAGTTAGAAAGAAATACTTCATTTGAACGGTCTAGAACGTGTGCGTGATTACAGCTCTGCTGAAGAGCCGCAGGATGCTCTGCGTACCGGGATCTCCTTCTCTAAGACAGAAAGTTGAAGTCAGTGCAAGGGGAGGGATGGGGGAACTGTGTAAGATTATATATCTCAAACCATAGAGGTTTAATTTATTTTTTTTAATATCTACAGAATTCAAGTTAATTTTAACTATGTATTACTATCACTTTAAATAAAGCTACACTAGTGATACCACAGTTACTGGCAGGATATCGTGTCCATGGGGGCGGACATGACAGTTACTGGCAGGATATCGTGTCCATGGGGGCGGACATGACAGTTACTGGCAGGATATCAGGTCCATGGAGGCAGACATGACAGTTACTGGCGGGATATCAGGTCCATGGAGGCGGACATGACAGTTACTGGCAGGATATCAGGTCTATGGATCCTGGTCTATGGAGGTGGGCATGACAGTTACTGGCAGGATATCAGGTCCATGGAGGTGGGCATGACAGTTACTGGCAGGATATCAGGTCCATGGGGGCGGACATGACAGTTACTGGCAGGATATCAGGTCCATGGAGACAGACATGACAGTTACTGGCAGGATATCAGGTCCATGGAGACAGACATGACAGTTACTGGCGGGATATCAGGTCCATGGAGGCGGACATGACAGTTACTGGCAGGATGTCAAGTCCATGGAGGCGGACATGACAGTTACTGGAAGGATATCAGGTCTATGGAGGCAGACATGACAGTTACTGGCAGGATATCAGGTCCATGGAGACAGACATGACAGTTACTGGCGGGATATCAGGTCTATGGAGGCAGACATGACAGTTACTGGCAGGATGTCAGGTCCATGGAGGCAGACATGACAGTTACTGGCAGGATATCAGGTCCATGGAGGCAGACATGACAGTTACTGGCAGAATATCAGGTCCATGGAGGAGGACATGACAGTTACTAGCAGGATGTCAGGTCCATGGGGGCAGACATGACAGTTACTGGCAGGATATCAGGTCCATGGAGGCGGACATGACAGTTACTGGCAGGATATCAGGTCCATGGAGGCAGACATGACAGTTACTGGCAGGATGTCAGGTCCATGGAGGCAGACATGACAGTTACTGGCAGGATATCAGGTCTATGGAGGCAGACATGACAGTTACTGGAAGAATATCAGGTCCATGGAGGAGGACATGACAGTTACTAGCAGGATGTCAGGTCCATGGGGGCGGACATGACAGTTACTGGCAGGATATCAGGTCCATGGAGACGGACATGACAGTTACTGGCAGGATGTCAGGTCCATGGAGGCGGACATGACAGTTACTGGAAGGATATCAGGTCTATGGAGGCAGACATGACAGTTACTGGCAGGATATCAGGTCCATGGAGACAGACATGACAGTTACTGGCGGGATATCAGGTCTATGGAGGCAGACATGACAGTTACTGGCAGGATATCAGGTCCATGGAGGCAGACATGACAGTTACTGGCAGGATGTCAGGTCCATGGAGGCAGACATGACAGTTACTGGCAGGATATCAGGTCTATGGAGGCAGACATGACAGTTACTGGCAGAATATCAGGTCCATGGAGGAGGACATGACAGTTACTAGCAGGATGTCAGGTCCATGGGGGCGGACATGACAGTTACTGGCAGGATATCAGGTCCATGGAGACGGACATGACAGTTACTGGCAGGATGTCAGGTCCATGGGGGTAGACATGACAGTTACTGGCAGGATGTCAGGTCCATGGGTGCAGACATGACAGTTACTAGCAGGATGTCAGGTCCATGGGGGCGGACATGACAGTTACTGGCAGGATATCAGGTACATGGAGACGGACATGACAGTTACTGGCAGGATACCAGGTCTATGGAGGCGGACATGACAGTTACTGGCAGGATGTCAGGTAAATGGGGGAGGACATGATAGTTATTGGCAGGATGTCAGGTTCATGGAGGCAGACATGACAGTTACTGGCAGGATGTCAGGTAAATGGGGGAGGACATGACAGTTACTGGCATTTTTTTCAACAGAAGCAGTAAGGAGCAGTAAACTTTTTTTATGAAAACATATATAATGTTGGTCTTTTCCTGTTGAGTAAAATAAGGGTAATGCCATTGCTGAGAGATGTGTATTTCCAAAGTTATTACAGGTTAATCACGTGTTGTTGTTTTTTTCATTAACACTACACCCTAGTAAGATTCCAATTAGTTATTCTGTTACATTCTAATGTAGAGGAAAGTCAGTGACAAACAGTTCCCCATAGAATGCAAAAGAAACTGCTGAGTCACTTCCTGTCAGTTAGAACTATCAGGAAGTAATCACACTGTAAAGTCACTTCCCGATTGTTTGAAATGATGCGACTATTGAATAAAACAACTGCAGTGAGGATACCCTTGTTTTACTCATCAGGTAAAGCTCTATAACATATTGCTTGTCATTAAAAACAAGTTTACTGATCCTTTAAGGACCACAGGGATGTGCAATGCATTGTGAATATCGCCATGGACAGTGGATGAAATTTGGGGTCCTGAAGTCCTGCTAGCGACTGTCATGTCCGCCTCCATGGACCAGACATCAATGGCTGATTGAAGATGTTTTCTCTTTAACTAAGGCAAGAGGGCAAATTGCATCAGGGTCATTATAATATTCTGGCCATAGTAAGGTAAGTGAAGGTTACTATTAGGAGGTTTTCTTCCCATTTCAAATAAAATAATACTATTCGTTTAAAGGAACACTGACATCTCCCAATTATACCCCTCTCCTATTTACCTTAAGCTAGGCAGAAAATCCTAATGTCCACTATGAATGAGTTCTGCACGGATTGGTTCCCCAAGTGAATAAATCTTCCAGGACTCCAAACTCCTCCCACTGAGCTCTTCCTTCCCAATAACATTACATGTGAATTGGGGGGGTGCATATTACACACACGAGAAAAGGGGAAAAAATTAACCTCTTGTGTGCCAGAGGGGTACACAGCGCATTTCAGAGCAATGCGTTGCGTGCAACTCAAAGGGTTATATGTTCCCCTCGATCTCTCTATCATTTCCCCTAAACTTCCAAACAGTATTTGCGCTCCCCCTCTGCACCCTCTAACCACAAAAAAAAATTCACCCCTCGATCTCTCTCTCTCGCTCCCTTCCCTCCAACCCCAATACAGTAACTGTGCCCCCTCCCTCCGTCCACCCACCTCCATGACTGGATGTCCCTCTGTCGGCACATGGGAGATCCGTGAAGGAGCGGCATGCATGCATTAGCTTCTGTAATGCCTTTGAGGACCTCTGCACTAAAAATATGTTAGTGCCCTGTCAGGATCTTCAGGCCATGATAGGGCACTACCATAGATTCAATGTTCAGAGGGAACAGGGAGAGAGATTGAGGGGAACATTGTTATTATTTTACGGGTAAAGGGAAGGAATGGGGGTGCGTATTATACATATATCAGGGCTCAAAATTTCCACTCACCACTAGCCAATGGCGAGTGAAAATTTAGCCCTGGCGAGTAGAAATTCAGCCCTGGTGGGTATGTTATGGCTTGCAGTGACGAGTAACTTTTCAGGTCTGGCTAGTAGCAAAGGACTTCACATTTTAAGCCCTGATATATACAAACACAGTTTGGGGGCGCTGTTACAAAGTTCTTCAAAATTATTTAGTACAGAAGGATCTACGCATTTCTGAGCAACACGCCCTTTCATCAGGAACCAACATTTGTTCAAAAAATTTTATTTTAAATACGGATTTTTTTATATTTTCAAACTACTTGGTATTATTTTATATTCATGAGGATACGGGAGATTCCCTAGCAGGACGGGTTTATGTTCCTGCATGTGAATCTGCCAGCTAATGGACGGCTATTATTAAAACATTTAGCGTCCTCTTACTCCCTATGTATCAACTGTTGGCACATGAAACATTGTAACAGTCTGCGCCCCCAAAATGTGTTTATATCTTTGTTTTTCATGGAGCCTGTGGATGTTTAGTTTGGTGGGGAGCAGCAGCGTGGAGGCATTGACTGAGGCAGTCTAAATCCTTCATCTGTGATCGCTGTCTGTATCTAGCGAAGTTACATTTAGTAAGTGCTTTGGAGTGTATGGGGAGTTTTATTCCATCGATATAATGCACCATTAGCGCCCCTTTTTCTTCTCTTTGTGTATTCTACATATGTACTTTATTATTGACCTAAAATTTGGGGTAGATTTTACACCTGGGTATTATACAGAGGTGCATATTATACCCTACATTTTACTGTAATGCATATAGAACTGATTGACTGTGGTCATTAAGATTTTCTGTTCAGATAAACCCTTTGCGCATCAGAGTGGTACATAAATCATTGCTCTGCAATTCATTGTGTACCTCTCTGGCACTCAAAGGGTTACATTTAGTGGAGAGTTGTTATTAGGAGGTGTTACTGTTCCTTTAATAAAGAAAGTGTGACCAGGTATTTCTGAGCAGAAACATTTCAATATTCAAATATCCATGGGAAGGGCCCACTCTGTCTACTGACTGACAGGACTCTCAGAGGGGCTGCATACATAGCAGCAAAGAGGGACAATTTTGGGGCAAATCAACCACGTCATTGGGAACGTATAATAATTAATAAAATTCCCATTTAATTTGGGAGGTTTAACCATTTAAATGCTAGAGAGGTAGCCAACACATTGCTACCTCTCCAGTATTCAAAGAGTTAAAAGAACTATTTAAATCAATGGGAATGTAGGTGTCCATTAAGATGCAGTTGGTTTGCCCCACGACTGCTCTTTAATTTGCTTTTAACACTTTAAAGACTGGAGGGGTATGAAACGCTCTTCGGGGCTTAAAGGGTTAAACATATGACCTAAACTATTATTTCTTATGCAGCCAGACCAAAAAATAATCATGTGTCAAATGGATACCGTAAAGCCAATCTGCCCAGCTGAAAACACAAAGGGATAGATGTGACCACAAGAGGATTTTCGCAGGTTAACCCTTTGAGTATCAGAGAACTTTATAGCTTTCGGTAAGTTATACTTTTTATAGATTCCAGACAAAAATATTATGTAGATGTCCATGTGTAAGAGGAGCATTTATCAGTGTCTGAAAAGAGCAAAGTGTTTCATACTCTGAAACAACCTCAGTATAATGCTAATCCCAGATTGCTGTAATGCTAGGAGCCGTTCACAGCACACCAAAGGGAAGTGTGAACGCGCTCCCTGGGGCAGCTTGGAGGGAGGTGGGAGGAGAAATAGGACCTGCTGTAGCGCTCTGCTGTGCACATAATGTGGAAGTGCACAGTACAGAAGAGGGGGTATTTTTACAATTAATTAGATTAAAAAAAACAACATCTTCCTTCATACAGATATACACACACATACACACACTAGTGCTGCCCGTCTGCACAGTGCTGCCCGTCTGATTGGGTGTGCGGTGCAAATTGGCATATCTGGGAACTTTTGAAACAAGGCTACCCGGAGGGTAACCCTGTCAGTGCCCAGGGGGAGGAAAATGACGCGAATCGCGTCATAAAAGGGGTGGGGCTTAGTCACGGGGGCGGGACAAAAAACCCTGCAAAATGGATGTAAGAGGGCGGGGAGTGGGAGGAACCGGGCGGGATGGAGCACAAATGGGCAGAGTTTCTACTTAAACTCTGCCCACTCGGTGATCCACACATTGCCCCAGAGACCTGGTAATTCAGTTTGAAATCTGGAGTCTCTGGGGCAAAACCGGAGAGTTCCCAGGTATGCAAATTGGGATGCGCTGGAAAGCTACATCTGTGATTCTCGCCGCAGCCCCCCTCACACTCCCGAGAAAATCGCCACCCCCTGATTCTCTACGTGAGGCCAGTCTTCGCCCCCCTGCCATCCTGGGCGGCCAGTGAACCAGAAACAATTAACAGACAATTATTCCAAGGGCATAGTTCCTTTTTAAAGAAGTGTCTCTCTAAAGAGGGTACAATAAACTCTGTCACTTACATTCAGTACCGAGTTACTCTTGAGGAGAACTAATTGAAAGTCTTCGTCCTTCTCATCGGCCCAGAGACTGATAAATGTATTTATTTCCTGGGGGACGGTGGGATCAGGGCTCCCATCACACAGCATGTAACGATCCCACTGTGAACAGGACAAAATACAATCTGAGAGTGGCCAGAAGACAAATCATATGTTTTTTTTGTGTACTATGGTGTCCTGGGTGAGTTTACCGCAATTACCCAAATGGTAAAGAAAAAAAAAAAAATTATTTATATTTTATTTACCTGCTGAGTAAAACAAGGGTACTCCCGCTGCTGGCAAACGTTTCCTTCAAATGTCATTAAAACGTAAACTGTAACTGTGCTGTAACTATATCCTTTATAATAATTCGCTAAATCGTCTGTAACGCAGTGACATGTGCAGTAGACACTGCTGCGCGTGCTGCAGTCATGCGCAGTACAGACTGCCCGCACCGTGGCTGATACAGAGCTGGGTGCTCTGAAGGAGCATCCAGCTCTGTATCAGCCGTGGCGTGGGCAGTCTCTACTGCACATGACTGCCCAGCGACCAGGTGTCAGTGGCACTGTGGCCTGTGTAACGGGCTGTTCAACTAGTCTTACTATAAAGAGCAGTAATCAAAGAGTGAAAGTGGAACCATACTTAAAGTCGCCCTGCAATAATTAGGCAGATGGCAACTGGCTTAATAATAGTTATCCTAGCACATAGAACTACACCATTCTAAAGTACTCCTTAATCTTCTGAGACCGGACAACAGGCATCAGCGTATCTTGTCTGCGTGCCTGCGCTGTTAGTCCCGGCCTCCTGTAAAAAACACTGCACTGTGCCACAAGATAACCTCAAGTAAGGTAACCACATATCCCTTTAAATCAGGGGCACTTATAAAATACACACATTGCAGGACAGCACAGGAATCAAAGCAACTCTGCAATGTGTGTATTTTATAAGTGTCCCTGATTTAAAGGGATATGTGGTCACCTTAACCGGAAGGGACTGACGGGGCAGGTGCGCAGACTGCATTACCCTGGCCGTCAGTCTCGGAAGATTAAGGATTTCTTTAGAATCGTGTAGTTATGAGAGGATGACAGCAAGCTTAAAGGGGGAGTAATATTTAAAATGTAAAAAAATATGTTGTAGGGTTTATCACACTGAGTAAAACAAGGGCATGCTCACTGCTGATAGGTGCTTTATTCAAAAGTTATTACTGCTCCAAAGTATCTCAGCGACATAAGAATAACATTGGATGCAATATGCACACAAACGTCTCGGTCGCTAAAGCACTCACCGAATCCTGAGAGGGCTTGGTAGGCCCGGTGCTGCCCCCCACAATCACAGTAAATCGAAAGTGAAGACAACAAGAGGGGAGCGCTCACGGGATCACCAACAAAGCCTGAGCTCATTCCAGTTTTTACTTTAAAGGAGCAGTAAACTTTTTTTAGGTAAACACATATTTTATAGAGCTTTTCCTGCTAAATAAAAAAGGTCACTCCCATCTCTGTCAGATGTTTTATTAAAAATTTATAGCAGTTTAAATAATCAGAAAGTGAATTTACTGTGTTTACTTCCTGATAGTTCTAACTGACAGGAAGTGAATTTGCTGTGTTTACTTCCTGATAGTTCTAACTGACAGGAAGTGACTCAGCAGTTTCTATCACATTCTATGGAGAACTGTGTGTCTCTGACTTTTTTGACTTTCCTCTCCATTAGAATCTAACAGGAAATCTAATTAGAATTTGACCACTAGAGAGCACAGCTAACGTAAAAAAAACCATGGGTTTAAACTGTAATAACTCTGGAAATATAAATCTCTCAGCAGTGGGAATACCCTTATTTTACTCAATAGGAAAATCCCTACGATATATATTTTTTCATAAAAAAAGTTTACTGCTCCTTTAAAACTATAAAGTTTATTCGTATCCAACATAGATAAAAACAATAAACACTGGATCCTTAGAACACATATGAATGCATATATATGCGGAGACACCCGCCTAACGCGTTTCGTGAGTATGTGCCTCAGTCATAGGCTAAGTGACTAAGTAAGACACATACTCACGAAACGCATTAGGCGGTTGTGTCTCGTGAGCGCTTCCCCTCCTGTTGTCTTCAAAGTATCTCAGTGGCCTGAAAATGTATAGTGGCGCTGTTGCTGCACCATCCTATGGAGATCAAAGGTCAACTGACAAGAGCTGTACATAGGATGAACAATTTCAGGCCACTGTGATATTGCACCTAAAAAAAATCAGCTTTGAGCAGTAATACATTTAAAATAAAACATCTTTCAGCAGTGGGGTTTCCCTTGTTTTACTCAGAGGGTAAACACTACAATATATATTTTTTTAACTTATTAAGAACTAGTTGAAAAGTGCCACCCAGCAACCTCGGCGGGTGGACGGTTCCTGTTGGCCGCGCTGCAGTCATATGCAGTACTGATTGCCCGAATGCGCCGCAGCTGATAAAGGAGCAGGGCACTCTGAAATCAGACCGTAGTCTTCTCTGCGCACCTTCCTCGGACCCGTTATCAGCCTTGACGCCATCTCTACTGCGCATGACGGCTTCTGACAAACACACATTTAGCGAATTATTATATAGGACTACTATACTTTTAACCCCTTAAAGGGGATCTCTCACCTACATATATGTAATGCTCATTAGTTAAAGCATTTATCAAAAAGACTGAAAATATTGTTCGTTGTTTTAAAAAAACAGTTACGTGCTCAAAAATTAAAGTTTAAAAAGTATCCGGCAGCCTATTTCCGGCTTGCTGAACCTTGCCGACCAGAGGCAGCTCCCATCCCACTACCCATCATCCTCCGATGACGGATGCTCTCTGTCACTAAAGAGGAGCGATCGCATTGGCTAGATATCGATCTCTGCCAATGCAATTGCTCCACCTTAGTGACAGACAGCCTCCGTCATCGGAAGATGATGGGTAGTGGGACTGGAGCTGCCTCCGATCGGCAAGGTTCGGCAAGCCGGAAGTAGGCCGCTGGACACTTTTTAAACTTTAATATTTGCGCATGTAACTGTTTTCTTAAAACAACGAACAATATTTTCAGTCTTTTTGATAAATGCTTTAACTAATGAGCATTACATATATGTAGGTGAGAGATCCCCTTTAAGAACCATAAATGTTCCTATAAAGGGGAGGTTTATGGAAAATCCATACTGCAGAGTTAAATGCAGAATATTTATAAAATCACCCACATACTGTAAAATATGGGAGTCTTTGTCCTGGGTGCGGAGCCTCTGAATAGTGATATTAAAATGTGGTTATAAGCCATAAGCCCAAAATTAAAGAGGAGCAATTCCACAGGAAACCAACTGATCCACAGGAGTCAAATACAAATTCCCATTGATTCCAAAAGGGATTTAACTCCTTGAATTCCAGATCTCTAACTCATTGCTTTGCAATTCACATTCAAGAGGAGAAAAGCCCAAATGGAATCAATGGGAATTTACAGAATTTTTACTTGTCCCCCCTGCTGCAGTTGGTTTGCCCCAGAATTACTCTCCTTTGTTTTGTGCGTACGTCCATCTGAATAGGACACATATTGAAGTTATATTGGTAACAAGTGTGAAAACTCCATGTCCCTACAGTATACAGTAATGTGTGTGTACTGACTGCAGGCCCTACAGTATACAGTAATGTGAGTGCTGACTGCAGGCCCTACAGTATACAGTAATGTGTGTGTACTGACTGCAGGCCCTACAGTATACAGTAATGTGAGTGCTGACTGCAGGCCCTACAGTATACAGTAATGTGTGTGTACTGACTGCAGGCCCTACAGTATACAGTAATGTGTGTACTGACTGCAGGCCCTACAGTATACAGTAATGTGTGTACTGACTGCAGGCCCTACAGTATACAGTAATGTGTGTGTACTGACTGCAGGCCCTACAGTATACAGTAATGTGTGTACTGACTGCAGGCCCTACAGTATACAGTAATGTGTGTACTGACTGCAGGCTCTACAGTATACAGTAATGTGTGTGTACTGACTGCAGGCTCTACAGTATACAGTAATGTGTGTACTGACTGCAGGCCCTACAGTATACAGTAATGTGTGTACTGACTGCAGGCCCTACAGTATACAGTAATGTGTGTACTGACTGCAGGCCTACAGTATACAGTAATGTGTGAGTACTGACTGCAGGTCCTACAGTATACAGTAATGTGTGTACTGACTGAAGGCCCTACAGTATACAGTAATGTGTGTGCTGACTGCAGGTCCTACAGTATACAGTAATGTGTGTACTGACTGCAGGCCCTACAGTATACAGTAATGTGTGTGTACTGACTGCAGGCCCTACAGTATACAGTAATGTGTGTGTACTGACTGCAGGCCCTACAGTATACAGTAATGTGTGTGTACTGACTGCAGGCCCTACAGTATACAGTAATGTGAGTGTACTGACTGCAGGTCCTACAGTATACAGTAATGTGTGTACTGACTGCAGGTCCTACAGTATACAGTAATGTGAGTGTACTGACTGCAGGTCCTACAGTATACAGTAATGTGTGTGTACTGACTGCAGGTCCTACAATATACAGTAATGTGGGTGTACTGACTGCAGGTCCTACAATATACAGTAATGTGTGTGTACTGACTGCAGGTCCTACAGTATACAGTAATGTGTGAGTGCTGACTGCAGGCTCTACAGTATACAGTAATGTGTGTGTGCTGACTGCAGACCCTACAGTATACAGTAATGTGAGTGTACTGACTGCAGGTCCTACAGTATACAGTAATGTGTGTGTACTGACTGCAGGTCCTACAGTATACAGTAATGTGAGTGTACTGACTGCAGGTCCTACAATATACAGTAATGTGTGTGTACTGACTGCAGGTCCTACAGTATACAGTAATGTGTGTGTACTGACTGCAGGCCCTATAGTATACAGTAATGTGTGTACTGACTGCAGGCCCTACAATATACAGTAATGTGTGTGTACTGACTGCAGGTCCTACAGTATACAGTAATGTGTGTGTACTGACTGCAGGCCCTATAGTATACAGTAATGTGTGTACTGACTGCAGGTCCTACAGTATACAGTAATGTGTGTACTGACTGCAGGTCCTACAATATACAGTAATGTGTGTACTGACTGCAGGCCCTACAGTATACAGTAATGTGTGTACTGACTGCAGGTCCTACAGTATACAGTAATGTGTGTGTACTGACTGCAGGCCCTACAGTATACAGTAATGTGTGTGTACTGACTGCAGGTCCTACAGTATACAATAATGTGTGTGTGCTGACTGCAGGCCCTACAGTATACAGTAATGTGTGTGTGTACTGACTACAGGTCCTACAGTATACAGTAATGTGTGTACTGACTGCAGGTCCTACAGTATACAGTAATGTGTGTGCTGACTGCAGGCCCTACAGTATACAGTAATGTGTGTACTGACTGCAGGTCCTACAGTATACAGTAATGTGTGTGTACTGACTGCAGGCCCTACAGTATACAGTAATGTGTGTGCTGACTGCAGGTCCTACAGTATACAGTAATGTGTGTGTACTGACTGCAGGCCCTACAGTATACAGTAATGTGTGTGTACTGACTGCAGGCCCTACAGTATACAGTAATGTGTGTGCTGACTGCAGGCCCTACAGTATACAGTAATGTGTGTGTACTGACTGCAGGCCCTACAGTATACAGTAATGTGTGTGTGCTGACTGCAGGCCCTACAGTATACAGTAATGTGTGTGTACTGACTGCAGGTCCTACAGTATACAATAATGTGTGTGTGCTGACTGCAGGCCCTACAGTATACAGTAATGTGTGTGTGTACTGACTACAGGTCCTACAGTATACAGTAATGTGTATGTACTGACTGCAGGCCCTACAGTATACAGTAATGTGTGTGTACTGACTGCAGGCCCTACAGTATACAGTAATGTGTGTGTACTGACTGCAGGCCCTACAGTATACAGTAATGTGTGTGTACTGACTGCAGGCCCTACAGTATACAGTAATGTGTGTGTACTGACTGCAGGTCCTACAGTATACAGTAATGTATGTACTGACTGCAGGCCCTACAGTATACAGTAATGTGTGAGTGCTGACTGCAGGTCCTACAGTATACAGTAATGTGTGTGTACTGACTGCAGGCCCTACAGTATACAGTAATGTGTGTGCTGACTGCAGGCCCTACAGTATACAGTAATGTGTGTGTACTGACTGCAGGCCCTACAGTATACAGTAATGTGTGTGTACTGACTGC
Organism: Rhinophrynus dorsalis; assembly: GCA_037306005.1. NCBI lineage: Eukaryota > Metazoa > Chordata > Amphibia > Anura > Rhinophrynidae > Rhinophrynus > Rhinophrynus dorsalis. The sequence goes on from CM074721.1 coordinate 11,801,777, forward strand.
AGGCCCTACAGTATACAGTAATGTGTGTGCTGACTGCAGTCCTACAGTATACAGTAATGTGTGTACTGACTGCAGGCCCTACAGTATACAGTAATGTGTGTGTACTGACTGCAGGCCCTACAGTATACAGTAATGTGTGTGTACTGACTGCAGGCCCTACAGTATACAGTAATGTGTGTGGTGACTGCAGGCCCTACAGTATACAGTAATGTGAGTGCTGACTGCAGGCCCTACAGTATACAGTAATGTGTGTGTACTGACTGCAGGCCCTACAGTATACAGTAATGTGTGTGTACTGACTGCAGGCCCTACAGTATACAGTAATGTGTGTACTGACTGCAGGCCCTACAGTATACAGTAATGTGTGTACTGACTGCAGGCCCTACAGTATACAGTAATGTGTGTACTGACTGCAGGCCCTACAGTATACAGTAATGTGTGTGCTGACTGCAGGCCCTACAGTATACAGTAATGTGAGTACTGACTGCAGGCCCTACAGTATACAGTAATGTGTGTGTACTGACTGCAGGCCCTACAGTATACAGTAATGTGTGTGTACTGACTGCAGGCCCTACAGTATACAGTAATGTGAGTGCTGACTGCAGGCCCTACAGTATACAGTAATGTGTGTGTACTGACTGCAGGCCCTACAGTATACAGTAATGTGTGTACTGACTGCAGGCCCTACAGTATACAGTAATGTGTGTGTACTGACTGCAGGCCCTACAGTATACAGTAATGTGTGTGTGCTGACTGCAGGCCCTACAGTATACAGTAATGTGTGTGTACTGACTGCAGGCCCTACAGTATACAGTAATGTGTGTGTACTGACTGCAGGCCCTACAGTATACAGTAATGTGAGTGCTGACTGCAGACCCTACAGTATACAGTAATGTGTGTGATGACTGCAGGCCCTACAGTATACAGTAATGTGTGTGTACTGACTGCAGGCCCTACAGTATACAGTAATGTGTGTGCTGACTGCAGGCCCTACAGTATACAGTAATGTGTGTACTGACTGCAGGCCCTACAGTATACAGTAATGTGTGTGCTGACTGCAGGCCCTACAGTATACAGTAATGTGTGTACTGACTGCAGGCCCTACAGTATACAGTAATGTGTGTGTACTGACTGCAGGCCCTACAGTATACAGTAATGTGTGTGTACTGACTGCAGGTCCTACAGTATACAGTAATGTGTGTGCTGACTGCAGGTCCTACAGTATACAGTAATGTGTGTGTACTGACTGCAGGTCCTACAGTATACAGTAATGTGTGTGTGCTGACTGCAGACCCTACAGTATACAGTAATGTGTGTACTGACTGCAGGTCCTACAGTATACAGTAATGTGTGTGTACTGACTGCAGGTCCTACAGTATACAGTAATGTGTGTGTGCTGACTGCAGACCCTACAGTATACAGTAATGTGTGTACTGACTGCAGGCTCTACAGTATACAGTAATGTGTGTGTACTGACTGCAGGCCCTACAGTATACAGTAATGTGTGTACTGACTGCAGGCCCTACAGTATACAGTAATGTGTGTGTACTGACTGCAGGCCCTACAGTATACAGTAATGTGTGTGTACTGACTGCAGGCCCTACAGTATACAGTAATGTGTGTGTACTGACTGCAGGCCCTACAGTATACAGTAATGTGTGTACTGACTGCAGGCCCTACAGTATACAGTAATGTGTGTACTGACTGCAGGCCCTACAGTATACAGTAATGTGTGTACTGACTGCAGGCCCTACAGTATACAGTAATGTGTGTGTACTGACTGCAGGCCCTACAGTATACAGTAATGTGTGTGTACTGACTGCAGGCCCTACAGTATACAGTAATGTGTGTGTACTGACTGCAGGTCCTACAGTATACAGTAATGTGAGTGCTGACTGCAGGCTCTACAGTATACAGTAATGTGTGTGTACTGACTGCAGGCCCTACAGTATACAGTAATGTGTGTACTGACTGCAGGCCCTACAGTATACAGTAATGTGTGTGTACTGACTGCAGGCCCTACAGTATACAGTAATGTGTGTGTACTGACTGCAGGCCCTACAGTATACAGTAATGTGTGTGTACTGACTACAGGCCCTACAGTATACAGTAATGTGTGTGTGCTGACTGCAGGCCCTACAGTATACAGTAATGTGTGTACTGACTGCAGGCCCTACAGTATACAGTAATGTGTGTGCTGACTGCAGGTCCTACAGTATACAGTAATGTGTGTGTACTGACTGCAGGTCCTACAGTATACAGTAATGTGTGTGTGCTGACTGCAGACCCTACAGTATACAGTAATGTGTGTACTGACTGCAGGTCCTACAGTATACAGTAATGTGTGTGTACTGACTGCAGGCCCTACAGTATACAGTAATGTGTGTGTACTGACTGCAGGCCCTACAGTATACAGTAATGTGTGTGTACTGACTGCAGGCCCTACAGTATACAGTAATGTGTGTGTACTGACTGAAGGCCCTACAGTATACAGTAATGTGTGTACTGACTGCAGGCCCTACAGTATACAGTAATGTGTGTGTACTGACTGCAGGCCCTACAGTATACAGTAATGTGTGTGTACTGACTGCAGGCCCTACAGTATACAGTAATGTGTGTGTACTGACTGCAGGCTCTACAGTATACAGTAATGTGTGTGTACTGACTGCAGGCCCTACAGTATACAGTAATGTGTGTGTACTGACTGCAGGCCCTACAGTATACAGTAATGTGTGTGTACTGACTGCAGGTCCTACAGTATACAGTAATGTGAGTGCTGACTGCAGGCTCTACAGTATACAGTAATGTGTGTGTACTGACTGCAGGCCCTACAGTATACAGTAATGTGTGTACTGACTGCAGGCCCTACAGTATACAGTAATGTGTGTGTACTGACTGCAGGCCCTACAGTATACAGTAATGTGTGTGTGCTGACTGCAGGCCCTACAGTATACAGTAATGTTTGTGTGCTGACTGCAGGCCCTACAGTATACAGTAATGTGTGTGTACTGACTGCAGGCCCTACAGTATACAGTAATGTGTGTGTGCTGACTGCAGGCTCTACAGTATACAGTAATGTGTGTGTGCTGACTGCAGGCTCTACAGTATACAGTAATGTGTGTGTGCTGACTGCAGGCTCTACAGTATACAGTAATGTGAGTGCTGACTGCAGGCCCTACAGTATACAGTAATGTGTGTGTACTGACTGCAGGCTCTACAGTATACAGTAATGTGTGTGTACTGACTGCAGGTCCTACAGTATACAGTAATGTGTGTGTACTGACTGCAGGCTCTACAGTATACAGTAATGTGTGTGCTGACTGCAGGTCCTACAGTATACAGTAATGTGTGTGTACTGACTGCAGGCCCTACAGTATACAGTAATGTGTGTGTACTGACTGCAGGCCCTACAGTATACAGTAATGTGTGTGTACTGACTGCAGGCCCTACAGTATACAGTAATGTGTGTGTACTGACTGCAGGCCCTACAGTATACAGTAATGTGTGTACTGACTGCAGGCCCTACAGTATACAGTAATGTGTGTGTACTGACTGCAGGCCCTACAGTATACAGTAATGTGTGTGTACTGACTGCAGGTCCTACAGTATACAGTAATGTGTGTGTACTGACTGCAGGCTCTACAGTATACAGTAATGTGTGTACTGACTGCAGGTCCTACAGTATACAGTAATGTGTGTGTACTGACTGCAGGCCCTACAGTATACAGTAATGTGTGTGTACTGACTGCAGGCCCTACAGTATACAGTAATGTGTGTGTACTGACTGCAGGCCCTACAGTATACAGTAATGTGTGTGTACTGACTGCAGGCCCTACAGTATACAGTAATGTGTGTACTGACTGCAGGCCCTACAGTATACAGTAATGTGTGTGTACTGACTGCAGGCCCTACAGTATACAGTAATGTGTGTGTACTGACTGCAGGCCCTACAGTATACAGTAATGTGTGTGTACTGACTGCAGGCCCTACAGTATACAGTAATGTGTGTACTGACTGCAGGCCCTACAGTATACAGTAATGTGTGTACTGACTGCAGGCTCTACAGTATACAGTAATGTGTGTGCTGACTACAGGCCCTACAGTATACAGTAATGTGAGTGCTGACTGCAGGCCCTACAGTATACAGTAATGTGTGTACTGACTGCCGGCCCTACAGTATACAGTAATGTGTGTGCTGACTGCAGGCCCTACAGTATACAGTAATGTGTGTGTACTGACTGCAGGCCCTACAATATACAGTAATGTGTGTGCTGACTGCAGGCCCTACAGTATACAGTAATGTGTGTACTGACTGCAGGCCCTACAGTATACAGTAATGTGTGTACTGACTGCAGGCCCTACAGTATACAGTAATGTGTGTGCTGACTGCAGGCCCTACAGTATACAGTAATGTGAGTACTGACTGCAGGCCCTACAGTATACAGTAATGTGTGTGTACTGACTGCAGGCCCTACAGTATACAGTAATGTGTGTGTACTGACTGCAGGCCCTACAGTATACAGTAATGTGAGTGCTGACTGCAGGCCCTACAGTATACAGTAATGTGTGTGTACTGACTGCAGGCCCTACAGTATACAGTAATGTGTGTACTGACTGCAGGCCCTACAGTATACAGTAATGTGTGTGTACTGACTGCAGGCCCTACAGTATACAGTAATGTGTGTGTGCTGACTGCAGGCCCTACAGTATACAGTAATGTGTGTGTACTGACTGCAGGCCCTACAGTATACAGTAATGTGTGTGTACTGACTGCAGGCCCTACAGTATACAGTAATGTGAGTGCTGACTGCAGACCCTACAGTATACAGTAATGTGTGTGATGACTGCAGGCCCTACAGTATACAGTAATGTGTGTGTACTGACTGCAGGCCCTACAGTATACAGTAATGTGTGTGCTGACTGCAGGCCCTACAGTATACAGTAATGTGTGTACTGACTGCAGGCCCTACAGTATACAGTAATGTGTGTGCTGACTGCAGGCCCTACAGTATACAGTAATGTGTGTACTGACTGCAGGCCCTACAGTATACAGTAATGTGTGTGTACTGACTGCAGGCCCTACAGTATACAGTAATGTGTGTGTACTGACTGCAGGTCCTACAGTATACAGTAATGTGTGTGCTGACTGCAGGTCCTACAGTATACAGTAATGTGTGTGTACTGACTGCAGGTCCTACAGTATACAGTAATGTGTGTGTGCTGACTGCAGACCCTACAGTATACAGTAATGTGTGTACTGACTGCAGGTCCTACAGTATACAGTAATGTGTGTGTACTGACTGCAGGTCCTACAGTATACAGTAATGTGTGTGTGCTGACTGCAGACCCTACAGTATACAGTAATGTGTGTACTGACTGCAGGTCCTACAGTATACAGTAATGTGTGTACTGACTGCAGGCCCTACAGTATACAGTAATGTGTGTGTACTGACTGCAGGTCCTACAGTATACAGTAATGTGTGTGTACTGACTGCAGGCCCTACAGTATACAGTAATGTGTGTGTACTGACTGCAGGCCCTACAGTATACAGTAATGTGTGTACTGACTGCAGGCCCTACAGTATACAGTAATGTGTGTGTACTGACTGCAGGCCCTACAGTATACAGTAATGTGTGTGTACTGACTGCAGGCCCTACAGTATACAGTAATGTGTGTGTACTGACTGCAGGCCCTACAGTATACAGTAATGTGTGTACTGACTGCAGGCCCTACAGTATACAGTAATGTGTGTACTGACTGCAGGCCCTACAGTATACAGTAATGTGTGTACTGACTGCAGGCCCTACAGTATACAGTAATGTGTGTGTACTGACTGAAGGCCCTACAGTATACAGTAATGTGTGTACTGACTGCAGGCCCTACAGTATACAGTAATGTGTGTGTACTGACTGCAGGCCCTACAGTATACAGTAATGTGTGTGTACTGACTGCAGGCCCTACAGTATACAGTAATGTGTGTGTACTGACTGCAGGTCCTACAGTATACAGTAATGTGAGTGCTGACTGCAGGCTCTACAGTATACAGTAATGTGTGTGTACTGACTGCAGGCCCTACAGTATACAGTAATGTGTGTACTGACTGCAGGCCCTACAGTATACAGTAATGTGTGTGTACTGACTGCAGGCCCTACAGTATACAGTAATGTGTGTGTACTGACTGCAGGCCCTACTGTATACAGTAATGTGTGTGTACTGACTACAGGCCCTACAGTATACAGTAATGTGTGTGTGCTGACTGCAGGCCCTACAGTATACAGTAATGTGTGTACTGACTGCAGGCCCTACAGTATACAGTAATGTGTGTGCTGACTGCAGGTCCTACAGTATACAGTAATGTGTGTGTACTGACTGCAGGTCCTACAGTATACAGTAATGTGTGTGTGCTGACTGCAGACCCTACAGTATACAGTAATGTGTGTACTGACTGCAGGTCCTACAGTATACAGTAATGTGTGTGTACTGACTGCAGGCCCTACAGTATACAGTAATGTGTGTGTACTGACTGCAGGCCCTACAGTATACAGTAATGTGTGTGTACTGACTGCAGGCCCTACAGTATACAGTAATGTGTGTGTACTGACTGAAGGCCCTACAGTATACAGTAATGTGTGTACTGACTGCAGGCCCTACAGTATACAGTAATGTGTGTGTACTGACTGCAGGCCCTACAGTATACAGTAATGTGTGTGTACTGACTGCAGGCCCTACAGTATACAGTAATGTGTGTGTACTGACTGCAGGCTCTACAGTATACAGTAATGTGTGTGTACTGACTGCAGGCCCTACAGTATACAGTAATGTGTGTGTACTGACTGCAGGCCCTACAGTATACAGTAATGTGTGTGTACTGACTGCAGGTCCTACAGTATACAGTAATGTGAGTGCTGACTGCAGGCTCTACAGTATACAGTAATGTGTGTGTACTGACTGCAGGCCCTACAGTATACAGTAATGTGTGTACTGACTGCAGGCCCTACAGTATACAGTAATGTGTGTGTACTGACTGCAGGCCCTACAGTATACAGTAATGTGTGTGTGCTGACTGCAGGCCCTACAGTATACAGTAATGTGTGTGTGCTGACTGCAGGCCCTACAGTATACAGTAATGTGTGTGTACTGACTGCAGGCCCTACAGTATACAGTAATGTGTGTGTGCTGACTGCAGGCTCTACAGTATACAGTAATGTGTGTGTGCTGACTGCAGGCTCTACAGTATACAGTAATGTGTGTGTGCTGACTGCAGGCTCTACAGTATACAGTAATGTGAGTGCTGACTGCAGGCCCTACAGTATACAGTAATGTGTGTGTACTGACTGCAGGCTCTACAGTATACAGTAATGTGTGTGTACTGACTGCAGGTCCTCCAGTATACAGTAATGTGTGTGTACTGACTGCAGGCTCTACAGTATATAGTAATGTGTGTGCTGACTGCAGGTCCTACAGTATACAGTAATGTGTGTGTACTGACTGCAGGCCCTACAGTATACAGTAATGTGTGTGTACTGACTGCAGGCCCTACAGTATACAGTAATGTGTGTGTACTGACTGCAGGCCCTACAGTATACAGTAATGTGTGTGTACTGACTGCAGGCCCTACAGTATACAGTAATGTGTGTACTGACTGCAGGCCCTACAGTATACAGTAATGTGTGTGTACTGACTGCAGGCCCTACAGTATACAGTAATGTGTGTGTACTGACTGCAGGTCCTACAGTATACAGTAATGTGTGTGTACTCACTGCAGGCTCTACAGTATACAGTAATGTGTGTACTGACTGCAGGTCCTACAGTATACAGTAATGTGTGTGTACTGACTGCAGGCCCTACAGTATACAGTAATGTGTTTGTACTGACTGCAGGCCCTACAGTATACAGTAATGTGTGTGTACTGACTGCAGGCCCTACAGTATACAGTAATGTGTGTGTACTGACTGCAGGCCCTACAGTATACAGTAATGTGTGTACTGACTGCAGGCCCTACAGTATACAGTAATGTGTGTGTACTGACTGCAGGCCCTACAGTATACAGTAATGTGTGTGTACTGACTGCAGGCCCTACAGTATACAGTAATGTGTGTGTACTGACTGCAGGCCCTACAGTATACAGTAATGTGTGTACTGACTGCAGGCCCTACAGTATACAGTAATATGTGTGTGTGCTGACTGCAGGTCCTACAGTATACAGTAATGTGTGTGATGACTGCAGGTCCTACAGTATACAGTAATGTGTGTACTGACTGCAGGTCCTACAGTATACAGTAATGTGTGTGCTGACTGCAGGCCCTACAGTATACAGTAATGTGTGTGTACTGACTGCAGGCCCTACAGTATACAGTAATGTGTGTACTGACTGCAGGCCCTACAGTATACAGTAATGTGTGTACTGACTGCAGGCCCTACAGTATACAGTAATGTGTGTGTACTGACTGCAGGTCCTACAGTATACAGTAATGTGTGTGTACTGACTGCAGGCCCTACAGTATACAGTAATGTGTGTGTACTGACTGCAGGCCCTACAGTATACAGTAATGTGTGTACTGACTGCAGGCCCTACAGTATACAGTAATGTGTGTACTGACTGCAGGCTCTACAGTATACAGTAATGTGTGTGCTGACTACAGGCCCTACAGTATACAGTAATGTGAGTGCTGACTGCAGGCCCTACAGTATACAGTAATGTGTGTACTGACTGCCGGCCCTACAGTATACAGTAATGTGTGTGCTGACTGCAGGCCCTACAGTATACAGTAATGTGTGTGTACTGACTGCAGGCCCTACAATATACAGTAATGTGTGTGCTGACTGCAGGCCCTACAGTATACAGTAATGTGTGTGCTGACTGCAGGCCCTACAGTATACAGTAATGTGTGTGCTGACTGCAGGTCCTACAGTATACAGTAATGTGTGTACTGACTGCAGGCCCTACAGTATACAATAATGTGTGTGCTGACTGCAGGTCCTACAGTATACAGTAATGTGTGTGTGCTGACTGCAGGCCCTACAGTATACAGTAATGTGTGTGTACTGACTGCAGGTCCTACAGTATACAGTAATGTGTGTGTACTGACTGCAGGCCCTACAGTATACAGTAATGTGTGTGTACTGACTGCAGGCCCTACAGTATACAGTAATGTGTGTGCTGACTGCAGGTCCTACAGTATACAGTAATGTGTGTGTACTGACTGCAGGCCCTACAGTATACAGTAATGTGTGCTGACTGCAGGCCGTACAGTATACAGTAATGTGTGTGTGCTGACTGCAGGCCCTACAGTATACAGTAATGTGTGTGTACTGACTGCAGGCCCTACAGTATACAGTAATGTGTGTGTACTGACTGCAGGCCCTACAGTATACAGTAATGTGTGTACTGACTGCAGGCCCTACAGTATACAGTAATGTGTGTACTGACTGCAGGCCCTACAGTATACAGTAATGTGTGTGCTGACTGCAGGCCCTACAGTATACAGTAATGTGTGTGTACTGACTGCAGGCCCTACAGTATACAGTAATGTGTGTACTGACTGCAGGTCCTACAGTATACAGTAATGTGTGTACTGACTGCAGGCCCTACAGTATACAGTAATGTGTGTACTGACTGCAGGCCCTACAGTATACAGTAATGTGTGTGTACTGACTGCAGGCCCTACAGTATACAGTAATGTGTGTGTGCTGACTGCAGGCCCTACAGTATACAGTAATGTGTGTGCTGACTGCAGGCCCTACAGTATACAGTAATGTATGTGCTGACTGCAGGCCCTACAGTATACAGTAATGTGTGTACTGACTGCAGGCCCTACAGTATACAGTAATGTGTGTGCTGACTGCAGGCCCTACAGTATACAGTAATGTGTGTGTACTGACTGCAGGCCCTACAGTATACAGTAATGTGTGTGCTGACTGCAGGCCCTACAGTATACAGTAATGTGTGTGATGACTGCAGGCCCTACAGTATACAGTAATGTGTGTGCTGACTGCAGGCCCTACAGTATACAGTAATGTGAGTGCTGACTGCAGGCCCTACAGTATACAGTAATGTGTGTGTACTGACTGCAGGCCCTACAGTATACAGTAATGTGTGTGTGCTGACTGCAGGCCCTACAGTATACAGTAATGTGTGTGCTGACTGCAGGCCCTACAGTATACAGTAATGTGTGTGTGCTGACTGCAGGCCCTACAGTATACAGTAATGTGTGTGCTGACTGCAGGCCCTACAGTATACAGTAATGTGTGTGTGCTGACTGCAGGCCCTACAGTATACAGTAATGTGTGTACTGACTGCAGGCCCTACAGTATACAGTAATGTGTGTGTGCTGACTGCAGGCCCTACAGTATACAGTAATGTGTGTGCTGACTGCAGGCCCTACAGTATACAGTAATGTGTGTGTGCTGACTGCAGGCCCTACAGTATACAGTAATGTGTGTGTACTGACTGCAGGCCCTACAGTATACAGTAATGTGTGTGTACTGACTGCAGGTCCTACAGTATACAGTAATGTGTGAGTGCTGACTGCAGGCCCTACAGTATACAGTAATGTGTGTGCTGACTGCAGGCCCTACAGTATACAGTAATGTGTGTGTGCTGACTGCAGGCCCTACAGTATACAGTAATGTGTGTGTACTGACTGCAGGCCCTACAGTATACAGTAATGTGTGTGTACTGACTGCAGGCCCTACAGTATACAGTAATGTGTGTGTACTGACTGCAGGCCCTACAGTATACAGTAATGTGTGTGTACTGACTGCAGGTCCTACAGTATACAGTAATGTGTGTACTGACTGCAGGCCCTACAGTATACAGTAATGTGTGTGTGCTGACTGCAGGCCCTACAGTATACAGTAATGTGTGTGTGATGACTGCAGGCTCTACAGTATACAGTAATGTGAGTGCTGACTGCAGACCCTACAGTATACAGTAATGTGTGTGATGACTGCAGGCCCTACAGTATACAGTAATGTGTGTGTACTGACTGCAGGCCCTACAGTATACAGTAATGTGTGTACTGACTGCAGGCCCTACAGTATACAGTAATGTGTGTGCTGACTGCAGGTCCTACAGTATACAGTAATGTGTGTGTACTGACTGCAGGTCCTACAGTATACAGTAATGTGTGTGCGCTGACTGCAGACCCTACAGTATACAGTAATGTGTGTACTGACTGCAGGTCCTACAGTATACAGTAATGTGTGTGTACTGACTGCAGGCCCTACAGTATACAGTAATGTGTGTGTACTGACTGCAGGCCCTACAGTATACAGTAATGTGTGTGTACTGACTGCAGGCCCTACAGTATACAGTAATGTGTGTGTACTGACTGCAGGCCCTGCAGTATACAGTAATGTGTGTACTGACTGCAGGCCCTACAGTATACAGTAATGTGTGTGTACTGACTGCAGGCCCTACAGTATACAGTAATGTGTGTGTACTGACTGCAGGCCCTACAGTATACAGTAATGTGTGTGTACTGACTGCAGGCTCTACAGTATACAGTAATGTGTGTGTACTGACTGCAGGCCCTACAGTATACAGTAATGTGTGTGTACTGACTGCAGGCCCTACAGTATACAGTAATGTGTGTGTACTGACTGCAGGTCCTACAGTATACAGTAATGTGAGTGCTGACTGCAGGCTCTACAGTATACAGTAATGTGTGTGTACTGACTGCAGGCCCTACAGTATACAGTAATGTGTGTACTGACTGCAGGCCCTACAGTATACAGTAACGTGTGTGTACTGACTGCAGGCCCTACAGTATACAGTAATGTGTGTGTGCTGACTGCAGGCCCTACAGTATACAGTAATGTGTGTGTGCTGACTGCAGGCCCTACAGTATACAGTAATGTGTGTGTACTGACTGCAGGCCCTACAGTATACAGTAATGTGTGTGTGCTGACTGCAGGCTCTACAGTATACAGTAATGTGTGTGTGCTGACTGCAGGCTCTACAGTATACAGTAATGTGAGTGCTGACTGCAGGCCCTACAGTATACAGTAATGTGTGTGTACTGACTGCAGGCTCTACAGTATACAGTAATGTGTGTGTCCTGACTGCAGGCCCTACAGTATACAGTAATGTGTGTGTGATGACTGCAGGCTCTACAGTATACAGTAATGTGTGTACTGACTGCAGGTCCTACAGTATACAGTAATGTGTGTGTACTGACTGCAGGCCCTACAGTATACAGTAATGTGTGTGTACTGACTGCAGGCCCTACAGTATACAGTAATGTGTGTGTACTGACTGCAGGCCCTACAGTATACAGTAATGTGTGTGTACTGACTGCAGGCCCTACAGTATACAGTAATGTGTGTACTGACTGCAGGCCCTACAGTATACAGTAATGTGTGTGTACTGACTGCAGGCCCTACAGTATACAGTAATGTGTGTGTACTGACTGCAGGTCCTACAGTATACAGTAATGTGTGTGTACTGACTGCAGGCTCTACAGTATACAGTAATGTGTGTGTACTGACTGCAGGCCCTACAGTATACAGTAATGTGTGTGTACTGACTGCAGGCCCTACAGTATACAGTAATGTGAGTGTACTGACTGCAGGCCCTACAGTATACAGTAATGTGTGTGTGCTGACTGCAAGCCCTACAGTATACAGTAATGTGTGTGTGCTGACTGCAGGCCCTACAGTATACAGTAATGTGTGTGTACTGACTGCAGGCCCTACAGTATACAGTAATGTGTGTGTGCTGACTGCAGGCTCTACAGTATACAGTAATGTGTGTGTGCTGACTGCAGGCTCTACAGTATACAGTAATGTGTGTGTGCTGACTGCAGGCTCTACAGTATACAGTAATGTGAGTGCTGACTGCAGGCCCTACAGTATACAGTAATGTGTGTGTACTGACTGCAGGCTCTACAGTATACAGTAATGTGTGTGTACTGACTGCAGGTCCTACAGTATACAGTAATGTGTGTGTACTGACTGCAGGCTCTACAGTATACAGTAATGTGTGTACTGACTGCAGGTCCTACAGTATACAGTAATGTGTGTGTACTGACTGCAGGCCCTACAGTATACAGTAATGTGTGTGTACTGACTGCAGGCCCTACAGTATACAGTAATGTGTGTGTACTGACTGCAGGCCCTACAGTATACAGTAATGTGTGTGTACTGACTGCAGGCCCTACAGTATACAGTAATGTGTGTACTGACTGCAGGCCCTACAGTATACAGTAATGTGTGTGTACTGACTGCAGGCCCTACAGTATACAGTAATGTGTGTGTACTGACTGCAGGTCCTACAGTATACAGTAATGTGTGTGTACTGACTGCAGGCTCTACAGTATACAGTAATGTGTGTACTGACTGCAGGTCCTACAGTATACAGTAATGTGTGTGTACTGACTGCAGGCCCTACAGTATACAGTAATGTGTGTGTACTGACTGCAGGCCCTACAGTATACAGTAATGTGTGTGTACTGACTGCAGGCCCTACAGTATACAGTAATGTGTGTGTACTGACTGCAGGCCCTACAGTATACAGTAATGTGTGTACTGACTGCAGGCCCTACAGTATACAGTAATGTGTGTGTACTGACTGCAGGCCCTACAGTATACAGTAATGTGTGTGTACTGACTGCAGGCCCTACAGTATACAGTAATGTGTGTGTACTGACTGCAGGCCCTACAGTATACAGTAATGTGTGTACTGACTGCAGGCCCTACAGTATACAGTAATATGTGTGTGTGCTGACTGCAGGTCCTACAGTATACAGTAATGTGTGTGATGACTGCAGGTCCTACAGTATACAGTAATGTGTGTACTGACTGCAGGTCCTACAGTATACAGTAATGTGTGTGCTGACTGCAGGCCCTACAGTATACAGTAATGTGTGTGTACTGACTGCAGGCCCTACAGTATACAGTAATGTGTGTACTGACTGCAGGCCCTACAGTATACAGTAATGTGTGTACTGACTGCAGGCCCTACAGTATACAGTAATGTGTGTGTACTGACTGCAGGTCCTACAGTATACAGTAATGTGTGTGTACTGACTGCAGGCCCTACAGTATACAGTAATGTGTGTGTACTGACTGCAGGCCCTACAGTATACAGTAATGTGTGTACTGACTGCAGGCCCTACAGTATACAGTAATGTGTGTACTGACTGCAGGCTCTACAGTATACAGTAATGTGTGTGCTGACTACAGGCCCTACAGTATACAGTAATGTGAGTGCTGACTGCAGGCCCTACAGTATACAGTAATGTGTGTACTGACTGCCGGCCCTACAGTATACAGTAATGTGTGTGCTGACTGCAGGCCCTACAGTATACAGTAATGTGTGTGTACTGACTGCAGGCCCTACAATATACAGTAATGTGTGTGCTGACTGCAGGCCCTACAGTATACAGTAATGTGTGTGCTGACTGCAGGCCCTACAGTATACAGTAATGTGTGTGCTGACTGCAGGTCCTACAGTATACAGTAATGTGTGTACTGACTGCAGGCCCTACAGTATACAGTAATGTGTGTGCTGACTGCAGGTCCTACAGTATACAGTAATGTGTGTGTGCTGACTGCAGGCCCTACAGTATACAGTAATGTGTGTGTACTGACTGCAGGTCCTACAGTATACAGTAATGTGTGTGTACTGACTGCAGGCCCTACAGTATACAGTAATGTGTGTGTACTGACTGCAGGCCCTACAGTATACAGTAATGTGTGTGCTGACTGCAGGTCCTACAGTATACAGTAATGTGTGTGTACTGACTGCAGGCCCTACAGTATACAGTAATGTGTGCTGACTGCAGGCCCTACAGTATACAGTAATGTGTGTGTGCTGACTGCAGGCTCTACAGTATACAGTAATGTGTGTGTACTGACTGCAGGCCCTACAGTATACAGTAATGTGTGTGCTGACTGCAGGCCCTACAGTATACAGTAATGTGTGTGCTGACTGCAGGCCCTACAGTATACAGTAATGTGTGTACTGACTGCAGGTCCTACAGTATACAGTAATGTGTGTGTGCTGACTGCAGGCCCTACAGTATACAGTAATGTGTGTGACTGACTGCAGGCCCTACAGTATACAGTAATGTGTGTACTGACTGCAGGCCCTACAGTATACAGTAATGTGTGTGTGCTGACTGCAGGCCCTACAGTATACAGTAATGTGTGTACTGACTGCAGGCCCTACAGTATACAGTAATGTGTGTGCTGACTGCAGGCTCTACAGTATACAGTAATGTGTGTGATGACTGCAGGCCCTACAGTATACAGTAATGTGTGTGTACTGACTGCAGGTCCTACAGTATACAGTAATGTGTGTGTACTGACTGCAGGCCCTACAGTATACAGTAATGTGTGTGTACTGACTGCAGGTCCTACAGTATACAGTAATGTGTGTGATGACTGCAGGCCCTACAGTATACAGTAATGTGTGTGTACTGACTGCAGGCCCTACAGTATACAGTAATGTGTGTACTGACTGCAGGCCCTACAGTATACAGTAATGTGTGTGTACTGACTGCAGGCCCTACAGTATACAGTAATGTGTGTGTACTGACTGCAGGCCCTACAGTATACAGTAATGTGTGTGTACTGACTGCAGGCCCTACAGTATACAGTAATGTGTGTGTACTGACTGCAGGCCCTACAGTATACAGTAATGTGTGTGATGACTGCAGGCCCTACAGTATACAGTAATGTGTGTGTACTGACTGCAGGTCCTACAGTATACAGTAATGTGTGTGCTGACTGCAGGCCCTACAGTATACAGTAATGTGTGTGATGACTGCAGGCCCTACAGTATACAGTAATGTGTGTGTACTGACTGCAGGCCCTACAGTATACAGTAATGTGTGTGCTGACTGCAGACCCTACAGTATACAGTAATGTGTGTGTACTGACTGCAGGCCCTACAGTATACAGTAATGTGTGTGTACTGACTGCAGGCCCTACAGTATACAGTAATGTGTGTACTGACTGCAGGTCCTACAGTATACAGTAATGTGTGTACTGACTGCAGGCCCTACAGTATACAGTAATGTGTGTGCTGACTGCAGGCCCTACAGTATACAGTAATGTGTGTGCTGACTGCAGGCCCTACAGTATACAGTAATGTGTGTACTGACTGCAGGCCCTACAGTATACAGTAATGTGTGTGTACTGACTGCAGGCCCTACAGTATACAGTAATGTGTGTGTTGACTGCAGGCCCTACAGTATACAGTAATGTGTGTACTGACTGCAGGCCCTACAGTATACAGTAATGTGTGTGCTGACTGCAGGTCCTACAGTATACAGTAATGTGTGTACTGACTGCAGGCCCTACAGTATACAGTAATGTGTGTGTACTGACTGCAGGCCCTACAGTATACAGTAATGTGTGTGGTGACTGCAGGCCCTACAGTATACAGTAATGTGTGTGCTGACTGCAGGCCCTACAGTATACAGTAATGTGTGTGTACTGACTGCAGGCCCTACAGTATACAGTAATGTGTGTGTACTGACTGCAGGCCCTACAGTATACAGTAATGTGAGTACTGACTGCAGGTCCTACAGTATACAGTAATGTGTGTGCTGACTGCAGGCCCTACAGTATACAGTAATGTGTGTGTACTGACTGCAGGCCCTACAGTATACAGTAATGTGTGTGTACTGACTGCAGGCCCTACAGTATACAGTAATGTCTGTGCTGACTGCAGGCCCTACAGTATACAGTAATGTGAGTGCTGACTGCAGGCCCTACAGTATACAGTAATGTGTGTGTACTGACTGCAGGCCCTACAGTATACAGTAATGCGTGTGTGCTGACTGCAGGCCCTACAGTATACAGTAATGTGTGTACTGACTGCAGGCCCTACAGTATACAGTAATGTGTGTACTGACTGCAGGCCCTACAGTATACAGTAATGTGTGTACTGACTGCAGGTCCTACAGTATACAGTAACGTGTGTACTGACTGCAGGTCCTACAGTATACAGTAATGTGTGTACTGACTGCAGGCCCTACAGTATACAGTAATGTGTGTACTGACTGCAGGCTCTACAGTATACAGTAATGTGAGTACTGACTGCAGGCCCTACAGTATACAGTAATGTGTGTACTGACTGCAGGCTCTACAGTATACAGTAATGTGTGTGTACTGACTGCAGGCCCTACAGTATACAGTAATGTGTGTGCTGACTGCAGGCCCTACAGTATACAGTAATGTGTGTGTACTGACTGCAGGCTCTACAGTATACAGTAATGTGAGTGTACTGACTGCAGGCCCTACAGTATACAGTAATGTGTGTGTGATGACTGCAGGCCCTACAGTATACAGTAATGTGTGTACTGACTGCAGGCCCTACAGTATACAGTAATGTGTGTGTACTGACTGCAGGCTCTACAGTATACAGTAATGTGAGTGTACTGACTGCAGGCCCTACAGTATACAGTAATGTGTGTGTGATGACTGCAGGCCCTACAGTATACAGTAATGTGTGTACTGACTGCAGGCCCCTACAGTATACAGTAATGTGTGTGTACTGACTGCAGGTCCTACAGTATACAGTAATGTGTGTGTACTGACTGCAGGTCCTACAGTATACAGTAATGTGTGAGTGATGACTGCAGGCCCTACAGTATACAGTAATGTGTGTGTGCTGACTGCAGGCCCTACAGTATACAGTAATGTGTGTGTGCTGACTGCAGGTCCTACAGTATACAGTAATGTGTGTACTGACTGCAGGCCCTACAGTATACAGTAATGTGTGTGTGCTGACTGCAGGCCCTACAGTATACAGTAATGTGTGTACTGACTGCCGGCCCTACAGTATACAGTAATGTGTGTACTGACTGCCGGCCCTACAGTATACAGTAATGTGTGTACTGACTGCCGGCCCTACAGTATACAGTAATGTGTGTGCTGACTGCAGGCCCTACAGTATACAGTAATGTGTGTGTACTGACTGCAGGCCCTACAGTATACAGTAATGTGTGTGTACTGACTGCAGGCCCTACAGTATACAGTAATGTGTGTGCTGACTGCAGGCCCTACAGTATACAGTAATGTGAGTGCTGACTGCAGGCCCTACAGTATACAGTAATGTGTGTACTGACTGCCGGCCCTACAGTATACAGTAATGTGTGTGTGCTGACTGCAGGCCCTACAGTATACAGTAATGTGTGTGTACTGACTGCAGGTCCTACAGTATACAGTAATGTGAGTGCTGACTGCAGGCCCTACAGTATACAGTAATGTGTGTGTACTGACTGCAGGCCCTACAGTATACAGTAATGTGTGTGTACTGACTGCAGGCCCTACAGTATACAGTAATGTGTGTGTACTGACTGCAGGCTCTACAGTATACAGTAATGTGTGTACTGACTGCAGGCTCTACAGTATACAGTAATGTGTGTGTACTGACTGCAGGCCCTACAGTATACAGTAATGTGTGTGTACTGACTGCAGGTCCTACAGTATACAGTAATGTGTGTACTGACTGCAGGCCCTACAGTATACAGTAATGTGTGTACTGACTGCAGGCCCTACAGTATACAGTAATGTGTGTGTACTGACTGCAGGCCCTACAGTATACAGTAATGTGTGTGTACTGACTGCAGGCCCTACAGTATACAGTAATGTGTGTGCTGACTGCAGGCCCTACAGTATACAGTAATGTGAGTGCTGACTGCAGGCCCTACAGTATACAGTAATGTGTGTGCTGACTGCAGGCCCTACAGTATACAGTAATGTGTGTGTACTGACTGCAGGTCCTACAGTATACAGTAATGTGAGTGCTGACTGCAGGTCCTACAGTATACAGTAATGTGAGTGTACTGACTGCAGGTCCTACAGTATACAGTAATGTGTGTGTACTGACTGCAGGTCCTACAGTATACAGTAATGTGTGTGTGCTGACTGCAGGCCCTACAGTATACAGTAATGTGTGTGTACTGACTGCAGGCTCTACAGTATACAGTAATGTGTGTGTACTGACTGCAGGCCCTACAGTATACAGTAATGTGTGTGTACTGACTGCAGGTCCTACAGTATACAGTAATGTGTGTACTGACTGCAGGTCCTACAGTATACAGTAATGTGTGTGTACTGACTGCAGGCCCTACAGTATACAGTAATGTGTGTACTGACTGCAGGCCCTACAGTATACAGTAATGTGAGTGTGCTGACTGCAGGCCCTACAGTATACAGTAATGTGTGTGTGCTGACTGCAGGCCCTACAGTATACAGTAATGTGTGTACTGACTGCAGGCCCTACAGTATACAGTAATGTGTGTGATGACTGCAGGTCCTACAGTATACAGTAATGTGAGTGTACTGACTGCAGGTCCTACAGTATACAGTAATGTGTGTGTACTGACTGCAGGTCCTACAGTATACAGTAATGGGTGTGTGCTGACTGCAGGCCCTACAGTATACAGTAATGTGTGTGTACTGACTGCAGGCTCTACAGTATACAGTAATGTGTGTGTACTGACTGCAGGCCCTACAGTATACAGTAATGTGTGTGTACTGACTGCAGGTCCTACAGTATACAGTAATGTGTGTACTGACTGCAGGTCCTACAGTATACAGTAATGTGTGTGTACTGACTGCAGGCCCTACAGTATACAGTAATGTGTGTACTGACTGCAGGCCCTACAGTATACAGTAATGTGAGTGTGCTGACTGCAGGCCCTACAGTATACAGTAATGTGTGTGTGCTGACTGCAGGCCCTACAGTATACAGTAATGTGTGTACTGACTGCAGGCCCTACAGTATACAGTAATGTGAGTGCTGACTGCAGGCCCTACAGTATACAGTAATGTGTGTGTACTGACTGCAGGCTCTACAGTATACAGTAATGTGTGTGTACTGACTGCAGGCCCTACAGTATACAGTAATGTGTGTGTACTGACTGCAGGTCCTACAGTATACAGTAATGTGTGTACTGACTGCAGGTCCTACAGTATACAGTAATGTGTGTGTACTGACTGCAGGCCGTACAGTATACAGTAATGTGTGTACTGACTGCAGGCCCTACAGTATACAGTAATGTGAGTGTGCTGACTGCAGGCCCTACAGTATACAGTAATGTGTGTGTGCTGACTGCAGGCCCTACAGTATACAGTAATGTGTGTACTGACTGCAGGCCCTACAGTATACAGTAATGTGTGTGATGACTGCAGGTCCTACAGTATATAGTAATGTGTGTACTGACTGCAGGTCCTACAGTATACAGTAATGTGTGTACTGACTGCAGGTCCTACAGTATATAGTAATGTGTGTACTGACTGCAGGTCCTACAGTATACAGTAATGTGTGTGTGCTGACTGCAGGCCCTACAGTATATAGTAATGTGTGTGTGCTGACTGCAGGTCCTACAGTATACAGTAATGTGTGTACTGACTGCAGGCCCTACAGTATACAGTAATGTGAGTGCTGACTGCAGGCTCTACAGTATACAGTAATGTGAGTGCTGACTGCAGGCCCTACAGTATACAGTAATGTGTGTGTGTGTGCTGACTGCAGGCCCTACAGTATACAGTAATGTGTGTGTACTGACTACAGGCCCTACAGTATACAGTAATGTGTGTGTGTGCTGACTGCAGGCCCTACAGTATACAGTAATGTGTGTGTACTGACTACAGGCCCTACAGTATACAGTAATGTGTGTGTGCTGACTGCAGGCCCTACAGTATACAGTAATGTGTGTGCTGACTGCAGGCTCTACAGTATACAGTAATGTGTGTGTGCTGACTGCAGGCCCTACAGTATACAGTAATGTGTGTACTGACTGCAGGCCCTACAGTATACAGTAATGTGTGTGCTGACTGCAGGCCCTACAGTATACAGTAATGTGAGTGCTGACTGCAGGCCCTACAGTATACAGTAATGTGTGTGTACTGACTGCAGGCCCTACAGTATACAGTAATGTGTGTGTACTGACTGCAGGCCCTACAGTATACAGTAATGTGTGTACTGACTGCAGACCCTACAGTATACAGTAATGTGTGTGTACTGACTGCAGGCCCTACAGTATACAGTAATGTGTGTACTGACTGCAGGTCCTACAGTATACAGTAATGTGTGTGTACTGACTGCAGGCCCTACAGTATACAGTAATGTGTGTGTACTGACTGCAGGCCCTACAGTATACAGTAATGTGTGTGTACTGACTGCAGGCCCTACAGTATACAGTAATGTGTGTGCTGACTGCAGGCCCTACAGTATACAGTAATGTGTGTACTGACTGCAGGCCCTACAGTATACAGTAATGTGTGTACTGACTGCAGACCCTACAGTATACAGTAATGTGTGTGTACTGACTGCAGGCCCTACAGTATACAGTAATGTGTGTACTGACTGCAGGTCCTACAGTATACAGTAATGTGTGTGTACTGACTGCAGGCCCTACAGTATACAGTAATGTGTGTACTGACTGCAGACCCTACAGTATACAGTAATGTGTGTGTACTGACTGCAGGCCCTACAGTATACAGTAATGTGTGTGCTGACTGCAGGTCCTACAGTATACAGTAATGTGTGTAATGACTGCAGGCCCTACAGTATACTGTAATGTGTGTACTGACTGCAGGCCCTACAGTATACAGTAATGTGTGTACTGACTGCAGGTCCTACAGTATACAGTAATGTGTGTGTACTGACTGCAGGCCCTACAGTATACAGTAATGTGTATGTACTGACTGCAGGCCCTACAGTATACAGTAATGTGTGTGTGCTGACTGCAGGCCCTACAGTATACAGTAATGTGTGTGCTGACTGCAGGCTCTACAGTATACAGTAATGTGTGTGTGCTGACTGCAGGCCCTACAGTATACAGTAATGTGTGTACTGACTGCAGGCCCTACAGTATACAGTAATGTGTGTGCTGACTGCAGGCCCTACAGTATACAGTAATGTGTGTGTACTGACTGCAGGCCCTACAGTATACAGTAATGTGTGTGCTGGTTGAGTTTTCACACCTGGCTTCACACATTGAGCAGACTGTATTATGAGCACCAGATCACAGAGGAGAGACAGAGAGATACAGGGAGTTCTAAACTGAGTTCCTGATTGTAGGGGGGGGGGGGCAAGAGCAGCTCCACACTTTATCCTATTAACCCTATGAGTGCCAGAGATGTATCCAATTAATTAGAACACAATGGCGGAGATTCACCAAGCGGTGATATATCAGTGATAAAGAATTGATAACTTCTCTATTGATATCACTTCTCCAGTTCCTATGTTCTTCTATGGAGCAGATGCACTAATATTCCTTCAGCTTTGGAGATCTTAGTATATTGGCTCCATAGAATAACATGGTAACTGGACAAGTGATAACACTGGAGAAGTTACCTCCGATTTATCACCTGTTTATCACCATTTACTGAATCTCCCCCATTGTGTTGGATACCTCTCTGTCACTCACAGGGTTATAACGGCCCTGGTGTCATGTGACATACACTGAGTAAATCGGCCACAATAACAGCCTCATAGAACACACGTGACCATATGTATCATGGCAGAGCGGAGCAATTTTGTAAACCATCTGCTACACAGGAGATAAATACATATTTAAAAAAGTCCATTGATTTAAGGGAGTCTTGTAACCTCTTGATTGATACAGGGGTCTCCAACACATTGCAAGGCCATTATTCCAGGGGTTAAAGCCAGATTCAGATCAGTGGAGATTTTTACACATCCCCATACTGAGCAGTTGGTTTGCCCCAGAATTGATCCATTTTGCCTTTATACATAAATATATATATATAATGATCTCGAACGCTTGTGTTTTTTTTCTAATTTTGCACTGGAAACGCTGAGATAAAAGCACCAGAATGAAGTAACCCTTGCAGCACCACAGTGGCAGATGGGAGTCTAACATATTGCAAAGCACTTGAAGGGTTAACAGCATCATGTTACGATTCCAAAGTAACCCTTGCAGCACCACAGGGTCAGACGGGAGTCTAACATATTGCAAAGCACTTGAAGGGTTAACAGCATCATGTTACGATTCCAAAGGCGTAAAATGACATTGGGGCGATATGCACAAAATCAAAACTGAAGCAAATCTGGGGCGTATCTCTCTATCATTCAAGGGGTTAATTTAAATCTATGAACATTTTTATGTGTCCCTTGTGATGCAGTAAGTTTGCTCCAGAATTGCTCCTATTCTTACACTGTGCGTACTGCCCTTATTTACTGGTAAACGTCCCTAGCACAGGAATCAGGTGTGAGGACCGATAAAGACCTTTGCGCGTATCCTCTGGTCTCTCTTCCACTTTGTCGCAGCTTCCAGCTTCTCGTCTATCAGGATTCGATGTTCTTCCAGTTCCTCCTCCCTGTGCGCCAGTTGCTGTTAAGGGAGACATTTGGGTGACATTTTACTGTTCACTTACACACTGATCCCTTTGAGAGCCAGAGGGCTGTACCATGTATTGTGAAACAATGCATTCCTCACCTCCCTGGCAAAATTATCAAATTACTGATTGAACACGGCGTGTGGTAATGAGGTAATGAAAGAAAAGAAAGAGTAGAATGAAGGCGCAATGTGCCCAACCCCAGCGCAGGTAGTACTGACACTTGGGTGCACCTGAGGATGATGCACGCTCTCTGGACTCAGCTGCACGTTACCTATGAAGGAAATTAATCTGCAGTTCATTCTGTCTCTCTTTCCAATGTCAGCCACCACCCAGGAACCAGCTGCATATCCAGAATAGGCCCTGACAGAGCGAATGAAACGTGAAATGCGTTGGGCATCCAACAAGTTCAGCCCACAAATGCGAATGATGCATCCAACAAGTTCAGCCCACGCCATATCACCCCCTGTTGATCTAGAAAAAGCCCCCCCAAAAAAACATTAAAACCATTTGCATTTGGATGCTATGTATTTAAACTCAATTAATACAGAGCGTATTTTAACAATTGTTTTGGGTAATACATATTAATTTCATATACAAGTGAATGAAAGATTGGAAGAAGATATGCAGCTGGCTCCCGGGTGGTGGGTGACATTGGGGAGAGGGGCAAGATGAAGTTTGGAGCGGTTTCCTGGCCCAAACATGTGGTAATCATACCTCCCAAGTGTCCCTCTTTGGAGGGATAGTCCCTCTTTGAGACTCAAATCCCCCTGTCCCTCTTTTCTACCCTGGTGTCCCTATTTTAGCAGATCAGACTTTATACTCTGTATATAATTGTATCACATTGCTCCATAGCAATAAAACTCACATATAATCTTCATTATATGTGTTTGTAAATGAATAGGTATAAATACAATTATTTGGTAATGCTTTAAATCCTTTATTCAGTTACACAAAGAGGTGTCAGTAGGTCGCAAAGTAACCTAAAAATTCTCAGTAATACCCCGCCCACCAGCCACACCCCCAGAAACACCACCTAAAACACAAGTGTCCTTCTTTGGCCATTTGAAATGTTGGGAGGTATGAGTAATGGCAGATACTGTAGATACATTTAAGGGAAGGATAGATGTACTTCTAGCAAAAGGGAACAAACAGGGTTATAATGTGTATTAATAGGTAAAACTGGACGTTCTGGTAGACTGATACCCATTTAGGAGTCAGGAAGGCCGATACAATTCTCCTTTTCTTGGTTATACTGTGGCAAACGTTGAACTTGATGGACTTGTATCTTTTTTCACCCTAATTTACTATGTAACTATGATAACCAGGAGCTGTGTCCAAGGGGTGCGCGTCATCCTCAGAGACAGGTTAACCCTTTGAAT
Organism: Rhinophrynus dorsalis; assembly: GCA_037306005.1. Lineage (NCBI taxonomy): Eukaryota > Metazoa > Chordata > Amphibia > Anura > Rhinophrynidae > Rhinophrynus > Rhinophrynus dorsalis. The sequence goes on from CM074721.1 coordinate 11,826,488, forward strand.
GCCAGTGAGGTATCCAACGCATTGCAATGCTGTGGATTAAAGCCTCAGTAAAGTGTGAGTACAGTGTAAGTGTCGCACTTATCTAATAAGTGTGATGGGATTGGGACGGCCTAGAGAAAATGCATTACCCTTAGAGATGCCCTTTTTTGTTCTCACTTTTTTTCTGTTTGGGGAACAGTTGGATTTGTGGGAGGGGTGCAGACAAACACCTCCGTCAAACACCTCCGTAAGAAACAAGTAAAGGGTGAAGAATGTTATCAGAAGATCTGGATATTATGGGTCTTTTTACTTAAAGGGATAGTAATGTTTCATAATAAAAGCAGCTCTAATTAATCATCATAGTATTTGGACTTTGGAGAGTGTTATTTCAATTCTGTCAGAGTTGTAGTACAAGAGTAATTCAGTGACAAAGTATCCCCCTCCTGCCCCTTTTACTGATGTAACACTGCTCAGCCAGATCAGAAGGGAGGTGCCCAGGTAGACTGCAGAGAGGGACAATTTTCAATTAAGATAAGGGGAAAAACCTGAAAAACGTGTCAAGGGGGACAGGGCTTTCATTGTTCTCATAGGAAGAAGATTGTCCCCTTCTGTTATCTGTCTGTTCTATGGACTGGATTCCACATCTGAGAAAAGATGGCTTACACTAGGTAAAAGGGGCGGGAGGCTTTATCATTCAATTACTCTTGTACTACAGCTCTGACAGTATTGAAATAACACTCTCCACGGCCTAATATTATGAAGATTAATTGGAGCTGCTGTTTTTGTGAAACATTAATATCACTTTAAAGTCCTGTATTTGAGAACAGTTTACTATTTTCCTTCTTTCCATAACTGAGCTCTTCAAATTCTGTCCTAAAATGTGGTCCTATTTAACCAGAAAATAATTGGTGCTGGGTGAAAAATTCTATGAGAGGCGGTGAGGATTTGTGTCACACCCTTCTGGTGCAGTTGGTTTGCTCTAGAATGACACCACATAAATCTTCAATAATGAATGTGATAAGCACCCACTGAGAATGACCAAAATACAGTGTTTTATCCTAATGCAAAGTGGTCCCTCAATGGTGCTCAGGTCACATTTTGCGCTCCCATGTGTCACTGCAGAGAGTAGATTTCCATATCAGACTGGTCCTATCCACAGACAGTCCAGCTCCCAAATATCCAGGCAAAACCTCTCTGCGCTAGTGAATCAACACAACCACAGACTTACGTTACGGCCTATGTGGGCCTCATCGGTGTGTTGCAGCTAATTCCCTCTAGGCATATGGAGAGCAAGGGCCCGTGTCTGGGATACCCTTATCACTAAAGGAGACCTACAATGTGGACCACAAAGGCCGAAACGTATGTCTGTGGTTGTGCTGTTTCCCTTGTGCAGAGAGGATTTGCCTGACAATTCGGAGCTGGACTGTCTGTGGGCAGGACCAGTCTGATACGGACATAGAAGTGGCACATGTGAGTGAAAAACATGACTTGTAGCACCACTGAGGGGCCACCAGACACTTTATTTTGTTTGTTCTCCGTGGGTGCTCGTCACGTTCTTTGTTGTAGGTCGCCCTTAGTAAATCTGACCTTCGCCTCTAGACGTTCTCGCTCCTCTCTCTCCAGACGTTCTTGTTCAAGCCGTTTAGCCTCTGCTTCCTCCGCCAGTAACCGAGCTTCCTCTAAAACAAACCACAGCACAATCTGATTGGTGAGTAAAGAAGTAACAAATCCTAATAATAACCCCGCATTTACCTCACTATGGCCAGAAAATCCTAATGACCCTATGATTTAGTCATGGATGTCAGGCCTGTGGAGGTGGAAAGGACAGTTGGTAGCAGTTGTTTCAGACTAAAGCAGGCAGAGTACAGGAACCTGCTTAACCCTTTTAGGACCAATTGGGTGCTCAGCACATTGATTGCACACCCCTCTGGTCCTTAAAGGGCTACTATTACCAGACACAGACAAACAGACAGCAGTGTTACCTTCCTCCCGGACCCGCCTCTCCTCCTCCTCTCTCTGCAGACATACAGACATACAGACATACACAGACAGACATACAGACATACAGACATACACAGACAGACAGCAGACAGACAGACATACACAGACAGACAGACAGACAGACATACAGACAGCAGTGTTACCTTCCTCCCGGGCCCGCCTCTCCTCCTCCTCTCTCTGCAGACATACAGACATACAGACATACACAGACAGACAGACAGACATACAGACATACACAGACAGACATACAGACATACACAGACAGACAGACAGACAGACATACAGACACACAGACATAGACAGACATACACAGACAGACAGCAGTGTTACCTTCCTCCCGGGCCCTCCTCACCTCCTCCTCTCTCTGCAGACATACAGACATACAGACAGACAGCAGTGTTACCTTCCTCCCGGGCCCTCCTCTCCTCCTCCTCTCTCTGCAGACATACAGACATACAGACATACAGACAGACAGCAGTGTTACCTTCCTCCCGGGCCCTCCTCTCCTCCTCCTCTCTCTGCAGTCTCAGTCTCTCCGCTTTGCTGCTCTTTCCTTTTCTCTTTGAAGAAGCTGACGTTCCTTTCGCTGACTTAATGAACAGACCCAAGTTAATACCCGAATTATACTCTAATCCTCATATTATCTGTATGTTTCATTAACAGTTACTAGGTACAGGCTGAGAGGGGTGAAGACCCCAGGTTGCATGATTAACAATTTAAGGCCCACAGGGCTGTGCAGTGCATTGTGCTGTAATGCCTGGTACTCTTATCTAATCCCCAAAAGGTCAGAATAAGATCAATAAAAGACTCATCTCAACCCCTAGCTGCTCCCTCAGAGCTATGGAAACCATCCGTATGTGACATTAATACTCACATTATCTGTAAGTGACATTATTACCCTCATTAGCCACATGTGACATTAATACCCACATTATCTGTATGTGACATTAATACTCACATTATCTGTATTATCTATATGTGAGATTAATACCCGCATTTTCCATAAGTGACATTAATACCCACACTATCCATGTGTGACATTAACACCCGCATTATTTGTGACATTAATACCCGCACTATCCATATGTGACATTAATACCCACACTATCCATATGTAACATTAAGACCCATGTTATCTGTATGTGACATTAACACCCACATTATCTGTGACATTAATACCCGCACTATCCATATGTGACATTAAGACCCATGTTATCTGTAAGTGACATTAATACCCACATTATCCATACGTGACATTAATACCCACATTATCTGTGACATTAATACCCGCATTATCTGGAAGTGACCTTAATACCCACACTATCCATATGTGACATTAAGACCCATGTTATCTGTATGTAACATTAACACCCACATTATCTGTGACATTAATACCCGCACTATCCATATGTGACATTAAGACCCATGTTATCTGTAAGTGACATTAATATCCACATTATCCATAAGTGACATTAATACCCACATTATCTGTGACATTAATACCCGCATTATCTGGAAGTGACCTTAATACCCACACTATCCATATGTGACATTAAGACCCATGTTATCTGTAAGTGACATTAATACCCACATTATCTGTAAGTGACATTAATACCCGCATTACCCATATGTGACATTAATACCCACATTATCTGTGACATTAATACCCACATTATCCCTATGTGACATTAATACCCACATTATCTGTGACATTAATACCCGCATTGTCTGTAAGTGACATTAATACCCGCATTATCCATATGTGACATTAATACCCGCATTATCTGTAAGTGACATTAATATCCGCATTATCAGTATCTGACATTAATACCCATATTATCTGTATGTGACATTCATACCCGCATTATCCATGTGACACTAATATCCGCATTATCCGTGACATTAATACCCACATTATCTGTAAGTGACATTAATAACCGCATTATCTGTATGTGACATTAATACATGCATTATCTGTGACAGTAATACCCGCATTATCTGTATGTGACATTAATACCCGCATTATCCGTATGTGACATTAATACCCACATTATCCGTATGTAACATTAATACCCACATTATCCATATGTGACATTAATACACGCATTACCCTTATGTGACATTAAAACTCACATTATCTGTATGTGACATTAATATCCTCATTATCCGTATGTGACATTAATACCTGCATTATCAATATGTGAAATTAATACCCGCATTATCCATGTAACATTAATACCCGCATTATCAGTATTTGACATTAATACCCACATTATCTGTATGTGACATTCATACCCGATTATCGGTATGTAACATTAATACCCACTTTATCCATATGTGAAATTAATATCCACATTATCCTCATGTGACATTAATACCCACATTATCGATATGTGAAATTAATACCCCATTATCCATATGTCAGATTGTATGCAGTATCTCAATGGCCTGAAATTTACAGTGGAGCTGTTGCTACACCATTCTATGTGCAGCTATTGTCAATTGACCATAAATCTCCATAGGATGATGTAGCAACAGCTCCACTGTACAATTTCAGGCCATTGAGATATTGCACATAAAAAAAGTCACGTTTCAGCTGTAATAACATTTGAATAAAACAGCTTTCAGCAGTGGGAATAACCTTGTTTTACTCTGGGGGAAACCCTGCAACATATATATTTTTTACGTTTTAAGTATTACTGTCCCTTTAACCCCATCGCGACAATGGATGTTCATGTACGTCACGCAGAATCTGTCACTTAGTGACAGAGGACATACATGTACGTCCAGGAAGTCGTTGAATTTAATGGGGGAAAAAAGTTTGGCGGGCGTTAAGTGCCGGCCACGTGCGCGCATGGCCGGTCACTAAGGGGTTAAAGAAGAAATAACATCACCTAATAATATCAACCTCCCATTTATCTTATTATGGCCAGAAAATCCTAATGGCAAGTATGAATTTTGTCCTTGTGCCTTTGAAAAAACTGCCAGTAAATGTCATGTCCGTCTCCATGGACCTGACATCCGGCACTGATTGAACATGTTATCTCTTAAAGACATTCTGTCCTTAGTTAGATAAGTGGGGGTTATCATTATGAGCTGTTACTTCTCGTTTATACCCATGTTCCCTAACATTGCATTGCAGGTTCAGTAAAATATTTTTAATTAAAAACAAATATAAGGGTTTTCCCGAGGAGTAAAACACGGTACTCATATTGGTGGAAGAATCCCAGGGAGGTGCACGTAGGGTAACACTGTAGGACCTTGTATATACGGAATAAATAAGACACAAAAACTACTCACACGATAACCTGCTGCTGGAGATGTTCTAGGCTATAAACATATGTGGAGGATCGAGGAAATAAACATATGTGGAGGATCGAGGAAATAAACATATGTGGAGGATCGAGGCTATAGACATATGTGGAGGATTGAGGCTATAAATGCAAGGCTATAAACATACGGATCATGGCTATAAACATATGTGGAAGATCGTAGCTATTAACATATGTGGAGGATCGAGACTATCGAGGCTATAAGGATATATGGAGGATTGAGGAAATAAACGTATGTGGAGGACTGAGGAAATAAACATATGTAGAGGATTGAGGAAATAAACGTATGTGGAGGATTGAGGAAATAAACGTATGTGGAGGACTGAGGAAATAAACGTATGTGGAGGATTGAGGAAATAAACATATGTAGAGGATTGAGGAAATAAACGTATGTGGAGGATTGAGGAAATAAACGTATGTGGAGGACTGAGGAAATAAACATATGTAGAGGATTGAGGAAATAAACGTATGTGGAGGATTGAGGAAATAAACGTATGTGGAGGACTGAGGAAATAAACGTATGTGGAGGATTGAGGAAATAAACGTATGTGGAGGACTGAGGAAATAAACGTATGTGGAGGATTGAGGAAATAAACATATGTGGAGGACTGAGGAAATAAACGTATGTGGAGGATTGAGGAAATAAACGTATGTGGAGGACTGAGGAAATAAACGTATGTGGAGGATTGAGGAAATAAATGTATGTGGAGGATTGAGGAAATAAATGTATGTGGAGGACTGAGGAAATAAACGTATGTGGAGGACTGAGGAAATAAACGTATGTGGAGGATTGAGGAAATAAACATATGTGGAGGACTGAGGAAATAAACATATGTGGAGGACTGAGGAAATAAACGTATGTGGAGGATTGAGGAAATAAATGTATGTGGAGGACTGAGGCTATAAAGATATATGGAGGATATTTTGCTGCCTCCACTCAGATATTGTGCAGATTTTAGCTGCTCCTCATTACAAAGAAGACACCC